>JAUCBL010001098.1:0-24254 GCA_033807585.1 Hydrophis major | reverse complement strand
TCTTAATGAGCTTTAATCTCAACATTAATATTGCTAGAAAAGATGGGAAATGAAATTTCATTTCAGGTACAAGCAATTTTAAGATCAATATATGGGATTATGACATAAAACATAATTCCAAACAGGGTCTACTCTTAACCTTGGGCAGAGTTCAAGGGTGCTGATTGTCATTAGAAGACAGGCAACACTACAGTTAAATGGCATTAACTTAGAAGCAGCACCAAACTCCATAGCTCTGGGTGACCTTCCCCAGCAATCTCTGGAGACAAGAGGCCATGCTGAAGGACAGCAGAAGTCAATTCCCTGGGTGCTGAATTGTCTTCCCAAGCATCATGTTGCGTCTGCTTGGAAGGAGACCAGGAGTCGGTGACTTTGTATCAAGTTCTTTTTTGAAGTTAGGAACCGAACTGGCTCTTTGGAAAACCTTGCGGCTTTTTATTTCCAAGCCGCGGTGGCCACGGCCAATGGCACCGCTTTGAATCTCCCGCGATTCGAATCTACCAATCGTGGGAGATTCTCAGGGATCCAATCGGCGCGGCTCGCCTAACCAATCCGATTGCCCCGCACTTTGGCCAATCAAAGCGCGGGGATTTTGAGAATTCAAATTAGGTACAGAACACCCCTCCCCTCTTGGTTTGGTCCTACGTAGCATAGTCCCGTAGTTAGGCGGGGCTCTATCTTTGCCAACTGGACCTGCGCAGGTCAGTTGTAGGTTGGATCCCAGCCGGTTCAGTCAGGGTCTCTGTTTCTCCGGACTCCGTCGTGGGAACCGCCTGGTATGTCTGGCCGGGCCACTCTTCGCAGCTCCCTCCTGGGCTACCCGGGTTGGTTAAGCTGCGGATTTCGTCGCTCCCGCTCGGTCTTCCCGGGTTGGTTGAGCTGGCCTGGCTGTCTCTTCCTGGCGAGGTTTCGTGCTGGCTGCTTGCAGGTGAGTATGGCTGGTTTCTTTCTTCTGGGTTTTGGTTCCCGGGGTATCCCCTCCACTCTTGGTTTGTGTTGAAGGGGTTGGTTTTGTTTGGTTGCATGTCGGTGGTGTCTTGTGTGGCAGTCCTCGATCTTAACTGATCGATGTAGCGTTTCCACACTCGTCCGTCGGTTGTTTGTAGCCGGTACGAGCATGGGCCTGTTAGCTGTGTTATGATTGCTGGTACCCATAATGGGTCTCCGGTTAGGTTCTTCACGTAGATGGCGTCGTCTAGTGCGAAGGTTCGGTGTTTGCTGGTGGAGTCTGGGGTTTTCTCTGGGTTGTAAGTGGGGTGTAGTCTATCAAGTGGGGACCTTATTTTCCTCCCCATTAGCAGTTCTGCCGGGCTTTTATTTGTTGTGGTGTTCGGGGTTATGTGCTGTATGAAGAGTAATTTATTTATTTTGTCCTGGATCTCCCCGTGGTCTATTTTCTGGATGGTTTTCTTTGTGAATTGAACCATCCGTTCCACCCTACCATTCACCGTCGGATGCACCGGGGCTGTCAGTGTGTGTCTATGCCCCTCTACGCTAGGAATTTTTCGAATTCTAGCGAGGTGAATTGGGGCTCGTCGGATACGAGAATGTCCGGGAGGCCGTGTGTTGCAAAGAGTTTGCAGAGTTCTTTGGTCACGGCTTCCGTGGTGGTTGTTCTCATGTTGCTTACCTCCAGCCAGTTGGAGTAAGCGTCTACGGTTATTAAGAAAATGTGTCCTTTTGTGGGCCTGGCGAAATCTATGTGGATTCTAGACCAAAGTCCCCTGGGGGTTTCCCACTCTAGGATGGGTGCTGTGGGTGGGCTTGGTCTAGTTTCCTGGCATCGTTGACACCTTACTACCCAGGCCTCGATCTGTTTGTCCATCCCTGGCCACCAAGCGTAACTTCTGGCCAGGGCTTTCATTCTAACAATGCCCGGGTGCCCCTCGTGTAACAGTTCCTGTACCTTCCTTTGTAGTTTTTCCGGAATGACCACCCTATCCTCCCATAGTATACACCCTTTTAGTAACGAGAGTTCCGTTTGCAGGTTTTGGAATGTCCTGAAAGTCTCGTCGTTTTCCTTTTCCGGCCACCCTTTCTCTACCCAATGCAAAACCCGTGCCAGACGTTTGTCTTTATTAGTTTCTCGGGCAATGTCTGACGTGGTTATGGGTAGGTTAGGTAAAGTCTCTATGCTGAGGATGGTCATCGTGGGTGCTGGGTCAGTGTCTGGTTTGGGTAATGGTGAGCGGCTTAAGGCATCCGCATGGGAGATAGTCTTACCGGGTCGGTGTGTGAGCCCGTAGTTGTAGGCGGCCAGGAATTCGGACCACCTTGTCATTCTGGGAGACAGAATGTTCAGGGTGGCCCTGTTCTCTGCGAGTATTCCCAGCAGTGGTTTGTGGTCGGTGATGATGGTAAACGTCCGGCCGTAGAGGTACTCGTGAAACCTTTTTACTGCGGCGACGATAGCCAAAGCCTCTTTGTCCAGCTGGCTGTAGTTCCGCTCCGGTTTGGTGAGGGTCCTTGAAAAGAACGTGATGGGTGCTTCCTTTCTGTCGGGGAGAGTGTGGCTGAGGACAGTGCCGACGCTGAAGGGTGATGCGTTGCATGTGATGGCTAGTGGTAGGGTCTCGTTGTACTGGATGAGGACGGCATCCGAAGTGAGCAGGTCCTTGGTTTTCCTGAAGGCGGCTTCCTCGCGTTTCCCCCAAGTCCAGGTAGCCGTCTTGTCCAAAAGCCTATGCAAAGGCTCCGCCGTGGTCGCCTTTTGGGGCAGGAAGACATTACAAAAGTTAAATAGCCCCAGAAATGCCTGCAGTTCTGTTTTTGACCTGGGTGTGGGGGCTTCTTTGATAGCTTTAATTTTTTTTTCGGTGGGGTGAATGCCATGTTGGTCTAGGAGGTATCCTAGGAATTCGACCCGCTCTGTGTACAGCTGGCATTTTTCCCTCTTCACCTTTAGCCCGGTTTCTTTGAATCTCGTTAGCACCTCCCTTAGTCGACTCTCAAGTTCGGCCTGGTTGGTTGCCAATACTAGTACATCATGGAAGTAGGGTACCATCCCCTTGATGCCTTGTAAGAGTCTTTCTATGAGGCTCTGGAAAATTTCAGGCGCCACGCTGACTCCGAATTGGAGTCGGTTACATCTAAAGGCTCCCCGGTGGGTGACTATGGTTTGCGCCTCTGCAGTTTCCTCGTCGACCAGCAGTTGCTGGTATGCTTGGGCCAGATCGAGTTTCGCGAAAACTTTGCCCCCTCCCAGTGAGTGTAGAAGATGTTGCACTACTGGGACGGGGTAAGCGCTTTGCTGCAAGGCGCCATTTAGGGTGGCCTTATAGTCCCCGCAGATTCTCACTGACCCATCAGGCTTGATTGGGGTGACTATTGGGGTCTCCCACCGGGCGTGGTCTATGGGTTGTAGGACCCCTTGCTTGACGAGCTTGTCAATTTGCTCATCGATTTTCGGTTTGAGTGCGAAAGGTACCCGCCTTGGTTTTAGGCGTTTCGGGGGAACGTTTGGGTCTAGGCTGAAGGATATAGGGGGCCCTCAGTACTTGCCTAGGGTGCTGTCGAACACTTCTTGGAAGTCCCAGGCCAGTTGCTGCTCCCAGTCGGCTTCGGCGATGTAGTCGATGCCCGTGACTGCGATGCCAAGCGGTGCGAACCATTGAAGTCCCAGCAGCCTAGGTCGGTCTCGATCGACGATGGTCAAGGGAAGTCTTTCGGTGTGCCCTTTGTAGGTCACTGTGAACTGTCCTATTCTGACTACAGGGATGTGGTTTCCCTGGTAGTCTTTGAGGATTAGTCTCTGGTTTTCTAGTTCCCTTCTCTGGATGGTAGGCACCAAGTGTTTAATTTCTTGCCAGGCTACCATTGAGAGGTAGGACCCGGAGTCCACCTCCATTTTACAGGGTTCGCCTTCGATGCCTACCTCCACGTAGACTTTTCTGGCGTCTGTGGTTGTTGCGTGGCCGATGGTGACCGTCTGATGTGTCTCTTCTCTCCGCCGGGTCTCGCCACCTCGTTGGGCTCATCCGTTCCGGTCCCAACGGTTGTCTGCTGGGTGGTCTCTGGTCCTGGGGGGTGTGCTCTCTGGTCTCCGCTCGCTCGGTTCCCATCGTCTGGGGCTGTGGGTTTTCTTGAGGCGGCAGACGCGGGCGATGTGGCCCTTTTTGTCACAGTGCCAGCAAACTGAGTCAAAGAACCGGCATTCGGATCTGGGGTGGTCGCCTCCGCAACCGGCACACGCGGTCCTCGACTTACGACTCCGCTGGCTGCGCTGGTCGCGGCCTGCCTGGAGACGGTGGATGTCTTCCTCCTCGTCTGAAGTGCCTGAGGTGGAGTGGAGTTCGCTCTGATGGGTGATAGTTTCAGGTTGGGCCTCGGTTGATCTTGCAGGGTGGTTGTTTGCGGTGCGGTACCCGGCGTTCAGTCTCCGCATGCAGTCTGCTGATTGTCGGGTGGCTTTGGCTGCCGTGGCTTTGGTAATGGCATCGGCGAGGGCGATGTTGCCCTTGGCCATCAACTGACTTTGGAGAACGGGGTCCCAAAGGCCAAGCACGATTCGGTCCCTCAGGGCCTTGTTCACATTGGAGAACTCGCATAGTCCTCCAAGGCGCTGCAGCTCTGCGACAAAATCATGGAAACTCTCGCCTGACCGCTGGTCCCGCCGATAAAATTCGTGTCGTCGGATGAGAATGGGTACGGTTGGAGCGTAGTGACTCCGGAGTAATGGCTCGAAGTCATCCCAATCCATCGCGGTAACATCGGTGGGCTTGGCTAGCGCTTTTGCCATCTTAAACACTGCGGGCCCGCAGTGCGTTAGGAAGATGGCTCGTTTCTTCGGTCCGGTGGCATCCTTCAGGTCGTTGCATTCGAGGAACATGCGGAATCTGTCCGTGTAAGATTCCCAGTCCTCGCTAGCGGGGTTGAAGGGTGTTGGTGGCGCGATGCTGGCCATCTCGTCGGTTGGCTGGCTTCCATCGGACACATGCTTCGGTTCAGGATCAGAATTCCATCCTCGTTGCCAGTGTTGCGTCCGCTTGGAAGGAGGCCAGGAGTCAGTGACTTTGTATCAAGCTCTTTATTGAAGTTAGGAACTGAACTGGCTCTTTGGACAACTTTGCGGCTTTTTATTTCCAAGCCGCCGCGGCCAATGGCACCACTTTGAATCTCCCACGATTTGAATCTACCAATCGCGGGAGATTCTCAGGGAGCCAATCAACGCGGCTCGCCTAACCAATCTGATCACCCCGCGCTTTGGCCAATCAAAGCACGGGTATTTCGAGAATTCAAATTAGGTACAGAACACATCACTTTCTGGACTTGCCCTGACTGGGAGGAAGAACCACAACCACAACAAAACAGTGATCCCAGGCGTATATCTTTAATTTTTACTGACATGGTTTATTCCAGCCTCTCCTCTGCAGATGGAGCCCAGAAAAAGTTCAGAATCCCAAGAGGAGAAGTTGCTTCTCACTGTAATTATGACCATCTGGGCCTTTGAGACCTGTGATGCTATATCTCCAGTTTTAGACTTCGATGTACACATCAGATTGAAGCCACATGCAAAGGATCTCATATCAGAAAAGGATAAATTCCTTGGATGAAGCTCTCTGGGACCAAGTTTTGGGACAGGTACAGGCTCTGCTCTTGATTGCACCTTTCTCTCCTTTGCAGATGAAACTGAGTGATTCTCTGTTTAGATCAGGAAAGCCACTGGCACTTCTCAGAGTCTTTGCATTTTTCCAATGGTTTCTGTTGTTTGTGTTAGAAACAGGAAGTGGATTGATTAATGCCATGAATGATGGACCTCCTGCTTCTGTTGCCTCTGGTGTCCCCATCAGTCTGTGGGAAGCTGAGAAGGAAATTCCCATTGAGTTTGGAGCACCAGGATGGATACAATCCATGGAGCTTTTACAGGCCTGGAGACCATCTCATTGGTGTGGTCACAACTGAAACATATGTGTCGCCTATAATCTGGCCTTTCAACAGCCCTCCTTCCATACCTTCTGCTTTGTAAGTCATGCAGGGTGATGGAGTTGCACTCCCTCCATGTGCAATTCTAACACTCTCCTTCTTTTCTTCTTATGTCACTTATTTTTGTACCTCAGGACCTGTCTAATTTCGTGAATGATTTTGATTTCCATGGCTTCCCTTTTTTGTCTTACTTTGTGGAAGAGAGTAAAATCAAAAGATGGAGTTTTTTAAAAACCTGAATGAAATCGAGATGATTTTCCTTCCTCAGTTCATTCCTGAGTTAATCACTTGAATAATGACCTTTGTTTAAGTAGTGACTGAAACAATTGTACTTGCCATCTCATTTGCCTAATTGATCATTCCATTTGGATCAATGTTGGCCTAAGGCTTAGTAGGTTTGTGAAGGATTATATATTTTAAAAACATTTGTTGTTGCTATTGAATATAATAACATGAGTATTGTTTTTCAATAGGAAGAGTTCTGCTCTAACAAGTACTCTAATGTCAATTTTTGCTATTCAAATGATCAGCAAGAATTCCCAGCTCCTGTACAATCTCACACTTGGTTACAACATTCATGACAACTATATGAGTACCTTCCGCACTTCAGATGCCTTGCTGGACATGCTCTCCACTGGAGAATCCAATGTCCCCAACTATGGCTGTGGGAGGAAGGACAACCTCCTGGCTCTGTTTGATGGAGCTGCCAGGGACATCTCCATCCAGATGTCAATGTTTGTAGGCACCTACAAAGTCCCACAGGTTTGTGTGTTTTTCTCTATCTGGTAAGGTGAGTGGGGTGGTGGGGATGAACAACAGATCCAATATCTTCATAGAATCCAAGAGCAGCTTTTCAGAATATCAGGGAACATATCAACAATGTTTTAATCTATTATGTTTGTTAAGCCTGGTTTCCCCAACCAGGGTTAGGGAGACAAGCTAAACAGAATGTGCAGCGTTAGTCAGATATGCACACAGATAAATGAGTGAGCTAAGCTTGTATGTTTATTAAGATACAGTAAAAATAACAGATACGCTTGTGCTATCAAAAATATAGTTTATTTCATTTTGAGTTCATAGCATAGTCAAAATAACAGTCCAATAGTCATGTATCATTTAGTCAGTCCATTCAGGGATATTCAGTTAGCAAAGTCCGTTTAGAATATCCTATGTCAGTTCACTTACAAGTCAGTCCTTTGTTTTCTCTCCCGTTCGAGCAATGCAGTCTTGAGTCCTTGCAGTAATCAGGGATCATCAAAGCCAGAGAGCGAGCAAGCTGCAGCCTTGCTTCTTTTAAAGTGCTTTCACAACCACTCCCTTCATTACTATCCCACAGTTAAAGTTGCAGACACTTTAACATACAAACTATGATTACATATTATTATTTACCTAAACCAGTTAGGGTAAAACAATGTTATCCCTAACATTCTCCCCTTTTAGCAAATAATAATAAATATAACTATTTACATCTTTAAATCATAGTAGTTAAAACTTTCTTTAAACTTGCTTACTCCTTGAGCTTTTGTAAATTGGTCTGCAATGTTTTCTTCCGTCATGCAGTATTCCAATTTAATTAGCCCATTCTTTACAGATTCTCTAACATTTAAGTATCTTAAATCAGTATGCTTTGATCTAGTTTTAACAGCAATACTAGTAGCTAACTTTATAGCTGCTTGGTTGTCCTCGTACACAATAATAGAATCTTTAACAGTTATACCCATGTCTAATAATAACTGTTTGTACAGAATTAAGTCAGTGCATAGTAATGACAGACATGAAAATTCCGCTTCCATCGTGGACAAGCTGATATGCTGTTGTCTGATTGACCTCCATCCTATTAGTGTCTTACTAAATAATATAGCCATCCCAGATGTTGATTTTCTTGTGTTTATATCAGTTGCAAAACTTGCATCTGCATAGGCACTAAGACTCAAATCACCCTTTGGTTCTATATACAATGCATGGTTCATTGTTCCTTTAAGATATCTTAAAATTCTCTTTAATGATTGCCAATGACATTGATGTGGATCTGAATTAAAACGTGCCAGCTGATTTACACTATAAGCTATATCTGGCCTAGACCAATTGCTTATATATGATAAGCTACCAATCAAAGATTGATATATAGACTTATCAAATTTGGGACTTTGATCATCAGTTTGGCAAACTTCCTGACTCATTGGAGTCTTTGCCGGTTTACAAAGTTCCATTTTAAAAGTTTTAATTAATTGGCAAATTTTATCTTCTTGAGATATCTTAAAACCATTTTTTTGTTTTGTTAATTGTCAATCCTAGATACTTTTTAATTTCACCTAAATGCTTTAATTTTATCTTTTTGGCTAATAATGATATAATCTTATTAGCTTCATTATTAGTCTTAGTTATCAAAGCAATATCATCTGTAAATAATAACAATAATGACACCGTTCCATTATTTTCTCTTTTAAACACACATGGATCTGCTAAACCAGATTTAAAACCTATATTGTTTAACTCTTTCACAATATATTGGTTCCACTCAAACCCAGATTGTTTCAACCCATAAAGACTCTTTTTGAGTTTCCAACAATCATTACTATTTACTTTATTGTCTTTTATACCTACTGGTTTTCTTAAA
Source organism: Hydrophis major (assembly GCA_033807585.1). Classification (NCBI taxonomy): domain Eukaryota; kingdom Metazoa; phylum Chordata; class Lepidosauria; order Squamata; family Elapidae; genus Hydrophis; species Hydrophis major. The sequence goes on along the minus strand of JAUCBL010001098.1, from coordinate 15,715 downwards.
TATATAGTGTGCTGCAATGGTGCATGCAGATAGGCAGTTTCTACATCTAAATGGTTAATGACATAGTTTTTCTTAGCTGCCCACACTAATGCTGCTCTTAAAGATGTTGCTTTAAGACTTGGTGCAAAAACTTCATCGTAATCAGATGCAGTTTGATGAAATCCCTGAGCTACCAATCTAGCTTTATGGGTAACAGTCCCATCATATCCAGTTTTTATTTTAAATATCCATTTGCACCCAATGGATTTTTCTCCTGGAGGTAATTTAGCATCTTCATAAACTTTCATTACCTTTAATGAATTTAGTTCCTTTTCCATTGCCTTTTGCCAATTCTCCTGATACTTAGCAGGATACATCTTAAGTTCATCTACACTAGTTGGAACTTTAGTTACTTGGCAAACTACTTGCTTGATACCTATCAGGTGGTCTAGTTACACGTGTAGTACGTCTAGGTATTACAGGACTTACAGGTGGACTTTCATTTATTAACTCTTCTTGATTATCTAACTCTTCCTGATCAACTGTTTCCTCTGGTCCTATTTGCTCTTCATGGACTTCTTCTTTAATTGGACTCTTCTTATAACTAGTCTGATCTTTCTGCCTTTTGTAGGGTTCAATAATTACTTCATTATTTAAATCTTGCTCTAATCTATTCCATCCTACATGTTCTAGGAATTTTGCACTAGCACTGGTGTAAACTCTAGATGTACCTGGTTCCCAGAATCTATAAGATCTATGATTAGATGTATATCCTACAAAATATAATCTTTTAGCTCTATGCTGTCCTTTTTGTCTAAGTTGTGAAGGGATATGCACCCATGCTGGTGCTCCAAATGTGTGCATGTAACTTAAATCAGGTTTTGTACCATGCCACAATGTGAATGGTAATTCACCTGTTGTTGAATTAACAACATTATTTAATATATGATTACCACACATTATTGCTTCTCCCCACAAATTGTCAGGTAATCCTGAATCAGACATCATAGTTCATGTCATTGATTGTAATGTTTGGCCTCTTCTCTCTATAAAGGCATTATGTTGTGGCCTATATGGTGCAGACTTTTTATGTTGAATACCTAACATTCTTAGTCTGTTCTGGAATTTATTATTTGTAAATTCTGTACCATTATCTGTTATAAGAGTTACTAATTTCTTTTTAGTTTTTCTTTCAGCAAATTTTATCCAATTAAAGAGATTTTGATACGTTTCAGTTTTGCTTTTCATTAAATAGCAAAACCCATATCTAGAATAGTGGTCCATTATACTTAATATGTAACGAGCTCCTCCTACACTTGGTTTTTTCGGACCTATTAAATCTGCAAATACTACTTCTAAAGGTTCTTTGGTAGTAAATCCATCAACTCTATTAGCCGGTGTGACCCTGGCTTTGCTTTGATTGCAAATATTACATTGCAAATACTTATTACAAGGTTTTAAACTTATTCCCTTAGATAATTCAACAGTTTTCCTAAGCATTTTAAAATTTAAATGCCCTAGCCTTCGATGTAACAAGTGAATACATTCATCATGAGGTTTCTTATTTTCATAAACCGTGTTAGCCACCTTTAAACCATCATCATTTAACACATATAATTCACCTCTTAAAGATGCAGTAATTTTCTTATCTTGTTTTTCAATTATGCAGTTATCTCCCCTAAATGTAACTACATATCCTAGTTTAACCAAAATTCTAACTGAAATTAAATTAAACTGAAGTTGTGGTACATATAACATTTTTACATTCTCTTTTATAAAAGAACAATATGCTATACCTTGACCTTTAGCTTTCAGTTTCCAGCCATTGGCTAACGATATCTGCTGTGTACTCTTGGACATTTTAATAAAATTTTTGTTATCATTTGTTATACATTGGGATGCTCCACTGTCAACCACCCATAAATTATTTTTTACAGCTCCGTTAGTATACATGGCGAACTCTAAATTTTTATTTATCTTTTGATGACTTTTAGTATTCTGGCCAGCGTTCTGGCGCTTTGCTTTTTTACAAAATCTTGCCAAATGTCCTCTTCCTCCACAATTAAAACACTTTTTAATTGCATATGCAGTAGGAGATTCATTATCTTCTTTTTGAGGTTGCTGCCTCCTTAACTCGTCTCTTTCAAGCCTTCTTCTGGCCTCTTCAATCAATCTGCCAGTTATGTCAGTTAAAGTTAAACTTTCCTTTGGCAATATTTCAAGGGAAGTTACGTAGTTATCATAACTTTCATCAAGAGAAGATAGAATTATGTAGACTTGGTGTAGTTCAGAGAAAATAAGCTCTTTCTCGTGCAGTTCTTGAAAAATGCTTTGCATAGTTTTCAAATGACTCAGCATATCACCATTTGTTTGGAGATGTGTACTGAAAAGCTTCCGTGTAAGATTTATGTGAGCACCAACATTATCTCGAACATAAATCCTCTTCAGCTTCTGCCAACACCCAACAGCTGTTTTCTCTCCGTGGATATAAACAAGCTGTTGATCAGTGAAGGTTAAAGCAATTATGCAAATAGCTTGTTGATTTTTATGCATAAATTCTTCTATCTTTAATCTATCTTCATCATCCTCTGTATCCCATTCTTCTACGTTTGGTGGATTTTCAATTATATTCCACAAACCTTCTCTTCGTAGAAGCAGACTACATTTCATAGACCATGATACATAGTTTGTTCCATCCAGCTTGGATATAAGGGACAAACTTTGTTGATTGACTTGTGCCATGTTTTCTTATATGGATATAAAACTATAATTAATAAAACACAGCTGTCTGTTTACTGTAATGTACAACAACACAAACTCTCACTTTTACATAAATCTGTTTTATCCTAGTTAAACTGACTTTGCAGCCTCTGGGCCCATAACCAGTGTTAAGCCTGGTTTCCCCAACCAGGGTTAGGGAGACAAGCTAAACAGAATGTGCAGCGTTAGTCAGATAGGCACACAGATAAATGAGTGAGCTAAGCTTATATGTTTATTAAGATACAGTAAAAATAACAGATACGCTTGTGCTATCAAAAATATAGTTTATTCCATTATGAGTTCATAGCATAGTCAAAATAACAGTCCAATAGTCATATATCATTTAGTCAGTCCATTCAGGGATATTCAGTTAGCAAAGTCCGTTTAGAATATCCTATGTCAGTTCACTTACAAGTCAGTCCTTTGTTTTCTCTCCCGTTCGAGCAATGCAGTCTTGAGTCCTTGCAGTAATCAGGGATCATCAAAGCCAGAGAGCGAGCAAGCTGCAGTCTTGCTTCTTTTAAAGTGCTTTCACAACCACTCCCTTCATTACTATCCCACAGTTAAAATTGCAGACACTTTAACATATAAACTATGATTACATATTATTATTTACCTAAAACAGTTAGGGTAAAACAATGTTATCTCTAACAATGTTCATCTTCAAATTGACCATTAAAGGCCTGAAGAGCCATAAGGTCCCTAGAGGATATTCTACTGAATATTCTACTATTGAAAAACTATCCAGGTTTTGAGGTCCTCCATTAGTATGTTCATCATCACATATCAGTAATATCTGCCTTATCCAATTGGAATCAAATTGCCAATAGTCCTGTCTATGTATAAAAAATATTCAGACCAAGAAGAGTATCTTTGGGATGGATAAAAGGAGTTCAGATCCTAATTGTTAATTTACACAATTTGTGCTTTGTATACATTCAGGGTATATAATTATTGGGTTAAAATTAAAGTGATGAAACAGACATATAGTCCCAAAACAGACAAAATTTCAATTAAAGACTTATTGGATTGTACAACTGTCTATGATTGACCTCACTCCTTTCCTAAGAGGTCTGTAGGGGCCGTGCATAAGCGCACCAATGTGCCTACCGTCACTGTCCTACTATTTCTTTTTATTTTTCTTATATGTATCCATTTCATGTACTCATAATTATTCTGTTAGCAGTTTTGCTCTTGTACATCTAGAGAAGAAGCCGAAAAATTGCTTCACAAAGAATTTGGGATATAGAAGCTGAGAAAGAGGTTTTAGTACTCAAAAATAGCATATAATACAGCCCTATATCTTTGATCCAGACATTTTATCTAATATCTGCAAATTTGAATCTACTATTTGGAATTGTATGGGTGACACAGAAATTTACATTGCATTTTTTATCGGTTTTTTTGTTTATGTGATTTTGCGTTCCATTTTTATAGACAATCTTGTTAATATTCTGTCTTAAATATTTTAAACCGTGACTAAGGAACAAACTATTCTTATATATTCATCAAAACAAAATTTGGTTTGTCAATAAGTAATATTTTGGAGTTGATCTGGACTACATTATAACACAGCATTCTTCATTACTTTTTCAGATCACTGCTCTAATGCCTTCAGAGGCTCTGAGTGATAAAAGGAGATTCCCTCTTTTCCACCAGATGCTCTCCAAAGAAGGATTCCACTACCCAGCAATTGTCCAGCTGCTCCTCCATTTCAGATGGACCCTGATTGGCCTCTTTGCTTCAGACACAGAGAATGGAGAGAATTTCATGAGGACTTTCCCTCTGATGCTTGTCAGGAATGGAATTTATGCGGTTGTATCACAACGATTTTCAACAACTGGACAAATAGCACCCCTCAGGGAGGCCCTCTCTAAGTGGAGACAAATCAATGTCTTTGTTCACTTTATAGAATTTACATCCATCTGGAAAAGAATTATTCCTTTCTATGAAGCACTTATGCATTTGCGAGGACCCATTGAAGGGAAAGTCTGGATCCTCACAAATTTTGCACTGTATAAAATAAAGAAGCACATACCTCTCAGATACACCCATAGTATTTTGAGTTTTGGTTATCGGTCAAAAACAAGGCCAACAGATGCTGCCTTTGAACCCCATTTCTTTGTGGAAGATCCGTTTCAAGATAATTATTTTCGCTGTTCCCTTTCCAAGCACATCTTTTCTGTTAAAGGCCGCAGAAGATGCACCCAGAAAGCCCCACTGGAGACCCAGGAGAAAAGGAACAGGAAACGGATCATAAATAACTCTCATCGCTACAGTATCATTCAGACTCTGGCCCAGGCCATGAATGCCGCTTATTCCTCCAGATCAAGGAGGGGAAGGAAGCAGGGAGAAAAGAGGTTGGGGGCTCCGAGGCTGCAGCCGTGGAAGGTATGGGGGGGTCCCGATAGGGATCCATTAATCTGAGATCCTTTTGGAGAAGGAACCCAAAGGAGAAGGAGGGGAACATCTCAACCTTCTTGTGCTGCAAAAGGTCAAGAGATTTGCACCATCTAATTGCTCTTGTCTGACGCTCCGGAATAACAGGGAGCAAATCTGAAATTTCTGTCTAGCCTCTGTTGGAAGAAATCTCCTTCTGGGTTCAATTCCAAGTGGGGAAGAAAAACGCTGGAAACATAGTGACTGCTTGGAAGATGGTTTAATGGTGGACAGGAGCACATGCCTTGGTTGAGGAAAGAAGGGCTGAGATGCTAAGAGTGCAATTGTTTGATGCCCTTTGTTGGGATTTGAATTTGAGCTTGTATTCTGATCGGTTGTTAGGCTCCCATGGGGCCATGCAGGGGCAACTCTGTAGGCTGTCCTAAGTCCCAGGCTTGGTTGAGTCTTTGCTGGATGATGGTGATGGCTTTGGGCAATTCCTATATAGCTTTACCTGGAGTAGATCTTTGTTATGTAAAATAGAGTGACCTAGGCCAGAGTAATGGTCCATTAGCAAAGGTGGGAGGGGGGCTGAGTTTCAGCCTCTCTGAGTTTCTACTTTTCTTTTTAGGGGAAATATATTCTCCCTTTTTTGAAAATCCTAAAATATTTCATTTTCCTAGGAATGAGAAGGGTTTTAACTACTCCCAACACTTCCTTCCATCATTGGAAGAGTGTTGAATCCTCCCTTGTCCAACTGAGAGATTTTGTAAGTTGGAGAAGCTGTTCTCATAATCTCCTCCTTGTCTTCTCTCAAGACTCAGTTTCAGGTTGCAGTCAAGAACAAGATTTTGAGATTGTTTTTTTAAACATGTATTTATTTACACATAACTCAAGATGGCAAATGTCTCCAACACAGCTTCCTCCTTCATCCAGTCCACTTTTAGTACAGTCAGAGACCAGCATTATAATTAATAATAATCATAATGGAGAAAAATAAAAATAAACAACAGTCAAGGGTCAGTTAGAGTCTGCCTAATGCTGAGTCATGTGCGAATATGTGGCAATATAAATGTCCTAAATAAATAATTACATAATTTTGCGTTATGGCAGAACAGAATTTGGCCCCATTCAGAGAAATTCCTTCCTACTGATCTGATAACTGCAGTTGCACATAAAAGAGTTCTGAATTTCCCAGATATTTTGTTAGGAGGGGCGTCACAAAGTGAATCCCTGAGTCCTGATAGGAGATGCCGCATCGCAGGCTGTGAACTCACTGGTGGGATTCAAATTTTTTTACTACTGGTTCTGTGGGCATGGCTTGAATTTGTGTGTGTGGCTTGGTGGTCACATGACCAGATGGGCGTGGCTTTGCGGCCACATGACTGAGTGGGCTTGGCCAGGTGGCCATGTGACTGGCAAATACAATTGGTCCTCGCTTAATGACTGGTTACATAGCAAGTGTTCTAATTTATGACTGATCTCCCCAGAGCTACTTGTCCTTTTTCTGGAGTTTTGACAACCATAAACAGAAACACACAAACACACATGCACACACACTCACTCACACAGAGAGAGAGAGAGCTTTCTAACCCTGCTATTCTTTGATTCTGTAAGGATCTCCTGCTGGAGCAGGGGATTGGACTAGATGACCTCCGAGATTCATTGCATGCCAGCCCTAGATTGTGGTATTGCTTCAAAGAATCTTCTGAAACCAGGGTTTGTGTCCTAACTTCCTCTCCTTTTTTTCTCTCTCTCTCCCTCCCTACTTCCATGTATTTATCTATCCATCCATATATCTCATTCACTTTCTCCATTCTCCCTCTCTTTCTTTCTCTCTTTCTCTCCCTCTTTCTTTCTTTCTTCTCTTGCCCCCCCCCCCCGCTCTCTCTCTCTCTCTCTCTCTCTCTCTGTCTCACACACACACACACAGACATAGAGAATAGGGAAGAGAGAGGGGAAAATAGGGACCCGGCCTCTTCGCTATCCCCCACCGTCCCCCTTCCCTTCTCAGGCCAGGTGAGGGAGGGGAGGGTGAGGGGCAGGGCCAGCCGCTTCAGGCAAGGTGAAGAGGCGTCGACCAAGCACGGGAAAGTAGAAGCCTGGGAATGGCAGCTCTCGGCTTGGCTGCCCTTAGGGGCTCCTGTAGGCATATCATGACAAGGGGGGGCGAGAAGCCCCAGGACAACCGCGCACCCACCTGCTGGCTGGCTGGGGCGGGCTGGGCTGGAAGAGGCGCATCCGCTGGGAGAAGGAAGAAAACATGATCCGGGAAGGCGGTCAGGCAGGCAGATGTCCCAGGGCTGCTCCACGTGTCCACTGCATCAGTATCACATGCACGGCTGCACACACAGTGTGTAGGTGCAACAGCCCTGGGACATCTGCCTGATCTGCGCCACAGCCACCATGTGGTAGGGAAAGATAGGAGAGCGACTGGGACAATAGGGAGACCCGGTTCGGGAGTGTAGCCAATCAGGGGTGTCCACCGGTTCACCTGAGCCGGTGAGAACCGGTTGAATACCACCTCTGCATGAGCTGTAGTTTGAGTGGCCCCTTGTCTTCAGGGGCCCAGTCTCAGCTCAGGTGCTCTTTCTTTGTATTGGCCCCCTGAAACGGCTCTGGGAACTCCGTTGCATCTCTCAGAGGTTAATTCCCTTTGGACTTTTGGCAGGGTTATTCGATATAAATATCTCGTTGCTCTAAAGGCTGCTCAAATAAACATTCTTGGGAAGAGCAGCCCCATCTTGTTGGATTTCAGATCTTTCAGACCTTGTTTGAGTTCACTAAGTGCACTAACTTAAAATCCCTTCCTTAAAAGCCCTTCCCTGCAGAAGCCACAGGAGCTAAGTACCAATGAGTAGTTGTGTGTTCATTTTCCCCACAACAACCCTGTGAGTTGAGTTGGGCTGAGAGATTGGCCTCAAATCCCCCAGCCTGCTTCATGACCAAGGTGGTACTTGAACTCACATCCTCTTGCTTTCTACTTTGGGGGCTTAACCAGTAGACCAAACTAGGTCCCTTACATACTTATCAACATTGGCACAATCCTTCATCCAGTGCATCAATAATGTTCTTGTATGAGATACTATAATTTATCAAATCCTAAAACCCAGATAGTTTTCTGTTGCTTTTTAGTCATACAGTTTTTTCTAGGAGGAAATCACAAATATTTTTCTGGAAAGTTGGTAATGTTTAAATAACATAAAAGTATATTTGCCTGAGAATTGTTATAAATCTTGTATAATAGTGATTTATCAACACTATTATATTAACAATAACATAGAAAAATTGATGACTTAACGACAAAATGTTGTATCTTCCCACTTCCATGACAAAGATTAAAAAAACTAAAGATTATTTGAGTACCATTTTTAAATCAGTTTTTATCCACTTAATTATCATACCATCCACCCCTCACTTAACTGGGTTTCTGATCACATCACAAAATTGTTTTTTACTCTTTCCTGAGATCAAGTTATATCAGCATAATATATTTAGGAAATGAAATAATATGTGAGGATGACTTGCATAGAGCACATAAGTTATATTCCCCCCTTTCCCACAACCCACTGAGAAAGGGCAGTGATAGGAGGGAATGACTTTTGGGGGGTGGAGAAGAGATTCTGCCTGGGGAAGAAGCAGATAAGAGGAGGAAACCTACAGCTGCATTAAAAAAAAGGGTCGGTGGGAGATTTGTACTTTCTGACTCCCCAAATCCTGTCAGTGCAGCATTACAGTGAAATGGGCCTAGCTCAGATTTCCTGTCTGGGCTTCCTGGGAGAGGATCACCCTGACAATTTTCTTCTTGACAAATCCGTGTTTCTGATAACCAACCTGTTGCTTTCAGGGAGTTCATAAATCTCCTTTTTTCTGTTGTTCAACTGTATTTTGTCAAAATCTATATTGTCAAAATATGTTCAACAAATTTTTGTGAACTTTTTCCCTTCACTTGTAAGATAGTGGCAACACCCATTTTCCAAATGAAGCATGTCTGTAAATTAGACAACTACAGAAGAAAGATTCAAATGTGAAAAAGCGTCTGGGATAAGAAACAAAGTTTTCTGCTTTAAAAATTGCTGCATGTTCCCATTCTAGTTCCATCCTTTCCTGGAGAAGAATGAGTTTGTCAATATTTCGAACTTTGAACTCTACATGGACCCAAATGGAGAGGTAGCAGCAGATGTGTTCATTTCAGGCTTCTTTGTTCTTCCCAGGGATGATCCCAGGGAAGAGACTGTGGCGTATTTTGTAAGACAGAGACTTTATATCGAGAAAGATATCCTTTCACGGCTAAAGGTGCTCAACAAGGTAGGAGAAAGTTTTGCTGTCTTCTCTCTGTTTTCCAAAGCCTGAGGTCCCATTTCAAGAGGGCTGATGATATTCCGCAAAGGTGGTTGACCTTCACCGAGAATTGAATCTGGGCAGTAGAAACCAGATTTTTTCCCTTAGGCTGCTGAGGAGGCTTCGATATTGTTCCATTTTGTGGACCATGTAAAATTTAGGGTCTCCATCAAACGAGTAAGAATCCCACAAGGGCTGGGGAATGTGTCCCTAGTAGCTTCTGGTTGTTTGCTCCTTGTGCCCAGAATAGCAACGAAGGCGGCAATTCTGCTCACCGGGGCCTGAATCCAGGCTTGGACTGTATTGGATGGGATTGAATCGTGAGTGGGTGGAGGTCCTTTTGGTCCCATTGGGGGAAAGAAGCTTCCTCTTGTCCTGCTTGGGGAAAAGTATCCCCTGAAGGGGCTGGTTCATAATCTGGGAGGCTCTTAAGGAAGCCGGACATGGCCAGAGCTCCCCATGCCTCCCTTTCACCCTCCCTGGGATGGAGCAATGGGCCTTCTGCTCCTAGGAAGCAGCTCCAAGGCTTTCAGTTCACCTGAAATTATCAAGATTGTTCTGATATCACATCTTAAAATTATGGGTGTAAGAAGAGGGGAGAAATGCGTGTCAATGGGGTCATGAGAAGGAACCAGCTGGTTATCACTTAATGCTGAAATCTTTTCTCAGTTCCATGCTGGGGTGGGATTCAAATTTTTTAACAACCATGGGCGTGGCTTAATTTATGGGTGTGGCTTGGTGGCCATGAGATTTGCAAACCAAATAGAATTGGTTCTTGCTTAATGACCAGTTGCTTAGCAAGTGTTCTAATTTATGATTGATCTCCCCAGAGATGCTAGACCTGTTTTTGGAGTTTTGACAACCATAAACACAAACACACACATACTTCTAACCCTGCTATTTTTGATTCTGTAAGGATCTCCTGCTGGAGAAGGGGGTTAGACTAAGTGATCTCTGTTGTGTATGTACCATAGTTAATAAAGTATGAGCTTGAGGTAAAGTGCAGGGTTCTGGCCCTGCACTTCTGATTGGCTGTTAGGCGGCCAGATCGGATTGGTTAGTTCTTAGGAATCCTATTGGCTCTTAACAGAGGATTATTATTGGTTAAAAGAGCTAGCGTTCATAGCTCGCTATTGGACAATTCTCACAAGGGTTGCCTATATAAGGCAGAGTTCACTGTTGTTGTTTCGAGAAGTCACTATGCAATAAAGGGCTGAAAGTTCACATTCAGAGGCTGTCTCCATTTACTCCGACCCATGTCCAAGTACTTAACAACCTCCAAGATCCCTTGCAGGCCAGCCCTAGATTGTTGTGCTGCTTTAAAGAGTTTTCTGAAGCCAGGGTTTGTGTCTTTCCTTCCTCTCCTTTTTTCTATCTCTCTCTCCCTCCCTCCTTCCATGTATTTATCTATCCATCCATTTTTCTTATTCACTTTCTCCTCCCTTCATCTCTTCCTTTCATTTTCTTTCTTTGTCTCTTCCTTCCATCTTTCCCTTTCTTTGTCTATCCCTTTCCTTCCCTTTGCTTCCTTTCTCTTTTCTTTCTTTCTCTTTCTGTTTTCTTTCTTGTCTCTCTTTTCCTCTCTCATTCCCTCTTTTTCTCTCTTTCTCACCTCTCTGTATCACTGTCTCTCTCTCTCTCTCTCTCTCTCTCTCTCTGCGTCTTTCCCTATCTTCCCCTTCCTCCACTGTGTGTGTGTGTGTATTTTTGTGTGTGTGTGTGTGTGTGTGTATGAGTGTGTGTGTATGTGTGTGTGTGTGTGTGTGTGTGTAAAAGAGAGGCATGGATAAGTCTGACCAGGTCGGGTCTCTTTAAGAACCTCCCCAACTATGAACCAGCCCTTTCAGGGTACACTTTTCCCCAAGCAGGACAAAGCTTCTCTCCCAATGGGACCAAAAGGACCTCCACCCAATCATGATTCAAATTCATCTGAATTCAAGACCCTGGTCAACAGAATTCCCTTTTTTCTTTGCTAGTTTGGGCACAAGGAACAAACAAACCTGAAGCTCTTAGTGATACATTCCCCAGCCCTTGTGGGATTCTCCCCAGTTTGAAGGAGATACTAAACCATAGCTGGTTCACAAAATAGAGCAGTGCGAGAAGGTAAGGGTGACGGTGGGGGAGAGCGAAGTGGCCGAGTCCCTATCTTCCCCTCTCTCTCCCCCACTCTGTGTGTGTGTGTGTGTATCTGTGAATGTGTGTGTGTGTCTGAAAGCCGCGGCATGGCCAAGCCAGCAAGCTCTCCTTGGCGCTCTTCGCTACTTCTTTCATTTCTTCTTTTTCAAATCCAGACTGGCTGAACAACAATTGCCAGACTGCGGTGGAAGCGTCCATTCGGGTGACCCTCCTCCTCTTCCTCCTCCTCTTGCACCCAGCAGCTGTGGATGGATCAGGAGGGTGCACTTGTGTGGGTAGACGCCCACTCCTCAAGTGAGCATCCACCCGCTCCTACTTGGTTTTCTGTGCTTTGGCATTTGCTTGAGGAGCATCTCCCCATGCGCATGCACCCTCCCAGCCCTGCCACAATGGCCGGTTATGAGAGGAGGAGGAGAGGGAGGAGAAGGGTCACCCAAAGGGATGCTTCCAATGCGATCTGGCAATTGTTCAGCCAGTCTGGATTCCAAAAAGAAGTATGTGTCCAAATAATCTGGTGAAGATGGCGGAGGAGACATTCAGGTAGACCTCCCCCATCCGCAGTCTTCCTCCTGCAGAAAAAGGCCATTCCCTGAGCTAAGAAGGCAAGGAGCTGCGGCTCAACTCACCCAATTCCTAGGACTACCCCAAATGGTCCCAATTCTTCTTGGAGAGGGCAGCTCCCCCTGGCAGTTCCCCTTTCTCTCAGTGCTCTGACTTCCTGTGGCTCGCCTCCAGCCTGAACACCAGGTCCACCAGAAGGCCACTTCCCTGCTTCTCAACGGTGCTCCTGTGCTGGCCACTGCAGGACTCTCCATCTCTTTCCCCAAATTGTCCATCAACTTCGAAATGATGACACTTATTGCCGACTTGGGTCCGAATGGGCTTCTGGTCACCTTTACCCCCCCACCCCACTTGCCTTTTGCCGCTGCCACCTGGACCCCTAACCCCCAGCAGGTAAGGCCCAGCACCTGCGGTGAATCCCAGCTAAATTTCACTGTATCGGAGGACAGGTGGAGAGGCTCATGTTCTCCTGCTGCTGGGAAAGCAAGAGAGTCTTTCCCGGCACAGCGAAAAGTTTGCAACTTCCCCTCCAATAGGGAAATGGGTGGCTCTGGGCAGCAGAGAAGTAGCCAGCTTGAATCCTGTTTCTCTCTGCCTCCCAGAGCTGTGCCGGGAAAGACTCTCTTGCATTTCCAGCAGTAGGAGGACACGAACCTCTCCACATGTCTTCCAGTACAGCGAAATGTAGCTCGGGTCCCCACCAGCCTGTATCTCGCCCCCTGCCTGGAGTCACCACAGCTGTTGGGTCTTATCTGCTGGGAAATAGGGTGGCAGGTGGCAGCAGCAAAAGGCAAGTGGGGTGGCGGGTAAAGGTGACTGGTAGTGGCAGGTCGGCATCTGGGCCCCGGAGCTTGCAGAGCCTCACTCACCCAGGGAAATCAGGCAGGGCCACAGCAGAAGGCATGCAGCAAGGGCTGGCCTGGTGAGTGGGCAAAAGCAAGCTGCAGGTGATGCTGCACATGGACGATAAGGACTGACCTGGAGTGGAGTGGTGGGGCAGGCAGAGAGGGGCGGGGCCAGTCAGTGATGCAATTTGCTGGTTCTCTGAACTGCGCAGAATCATAACAACTGGTTCTATGGAACTGGACAGAACCAGTAGAATCCAACCACTGGTTCCATCTCTCCAGACTTCTATTTAATAAAGTCCTTTTTTTTTTTTTTTTTGCAATGTGAGATGCCAAAAGCAAAAGAGAGGAACTAAAGGAAGAATCTTCCAGAAGTTATGTCTCCAACCATTTGGAAATAGTGAGAGATTTTGTATTTATTTAAGTGAAGACCAGAGGCTAATATCTAATATCTTGTCTTATATCAATTTTGACCTCCATTTTCCATGGACGGAGAGTCCTCACACAATCCTTTGGCAATCCTGTCTTTTTTCTGCTCAGTCCTTTCCTCAATCTGAATGTGTGGAAAGTTGTCATCCTGGATTTGTCAAGAGGGCTCGAGAAGGAGAGCCAGTTTGCTGCTATGACTGTGTTCCTTGTCCGGAGGGGACCTTCTCCACTCAGAAAGGTGGGTGACACCAAAGGAAAATGGGAGGACTGGTGGAACTGGATCCATTCAGAGAATTGTCATGAAAGTGTGAATTAAAAAACACTTTGAAGCTGAATTGGTTTCTTCTTTATTTCCAAAATGCCCCGTTTCTTATCTAAACAGAAGAACAAAAAGACTGTGAAGGAAAGGCTGGTTAGAGAGAGGTGGCTGTGGCAGATTGGGCAAGTTTTACTACTGCCAGAGAAAATATTTCTTCTTTTTAGCTTGGATGTGTCCTTCCTTCCACATTGACTTCTCCAGGAACACCTGAGTTCCTTGAAATGTGAGGAATGGTTTTAGGTCCACCACCTGAAAGTAGAATTGCAATGCAGTCTACATGGGTTCCCTTTGAGGAATACTGAAAAGGTATTGCTGATATACGAGATGCACAATGTGGTGGCATGGACAGTTATGCCTGTTTCTGGCTGTACCCGTATCACCACTGCTCCAATGGCCATTTCAAATTATTTGCAGCAGTCACTTGATTCTCCACCATCCTCTGAAGCAAGTATGACAAGAATTGCCACCTGACAGATAAGTTAATCTAGAAAGATTAATTGATTCATTATTTATCTTTAGTTAATGGAGGTTCCTATCAATATTCTGAACATTACAAAAGAAATCATTCAAGTCCTAAGTCTTCCCTCAATTTCAAAAATATACCATAGCTATATTTTTAACAAGTGATACACTTATTTTTTGTCTCTGGAGATATTAAGAAATCCATCCCAGAAAATGCTCTTGATAATCACTTGTTCCCAAAGAATGTATAATATATCTTGAAATGCAAAGGACAAAGAAATATGGGGTTGTTGTTTTTTTCTCAGATACAGAAAAATGCACCAAATGTCCAGATGATAAATTCCCAAATAAAAAAAGAGTCCAATGTATCCCCAAAGTGATAACCTTCCTGTCTTATGAAGAACTTCTGGGCATCATCCTGGTTTCTTTTGCCCTATTCTTGTTCCTAACCACAGGCCTTGTTTTAATCAACTTCATTAAATACCGAGAAACTCCCCTTGTCAAAGCCAACAACCGGGATCTCTCCTACATCCTCCTGGTCTCCCTCCTGCTTTGCTTCTTGTCTCCTTCTCTCTTCATTGGTCAACCAAGGAAAGCCACCTGCCTTCTCCGACAAACGGTCTTCAGCATCATCTTCTCAGTTGCTGTTTCTTCTCTCTTGGCCAAAACCATCGTGGTGGTGCTGGCTTTCCTGGCCACAAAACCAGGAAACCGAGCAAAGAAATGGTTGGGGAAGAGCTTGGCCAACTCCATCATCCTGTCTTCTTCTGGTGTCCAAGTTATAATCTGCTCCATCTGGCTGGGAGTTTCTCCCCCCTTCCCTGACTCTGACCTCCTTTCCCAGCCTGGAGAGATCATCTTGCAATGCAACCAAGGGGCCGTTGTCATGTTCTATGTCACCCTCAGCTACATGGGTTTCCTGGCTGCCATCTGCTTCACGGTGGCTTTCCTGGCCAGGAATCTGCCTGGGGCCTTCAATGAAGCCAAGTTGATCACCTTCAGCATGCTGGTCTTCTGCAGTGTCTGGGTGACTTTTGTGCCCACCTACCTGAGCACCAAAGGGAAACACATGGTGGCTGTGCAGGTCTTCTCCATCCTGGCCTCCAGTGCTGGTCTGCTGGTCTGCATCTTCATCCCCAAGTGCTACATTATCCTTCTGAGGCCAGACCTGAACACAAAGGAGCATCTCACAGACAGAACAAATGTAAAAACATGAGATATAACATCATTATGATAGTGGAAGAATTGTTACTGTTTCTTTTATTTGATTTCTATTTTGATAGTATGCAGGAGTCAAAGAAAATGATATCTATATGTTTCAAAATGGGGAATTGTTGAACGACTGGAATTCTCCCCTTTCAATAAATATTGCTGAAGAGACCGCTGTAAGATTCAGAGGAATTCAGCTGTTCAGCAACAGATACTGAACAGGATACCTTTAAAAAAAACCAATTGACGCACTTGTTCTCACTGACAGCAGCTAAACATGTGGGTTGGTGGTGAG
>JAUCBL010001097.1:15000-20000 GCA_033807585.1 Hydrophis major | reverse complement strand
GATAGATAGATAGATAGATAGATAGATAGATAGATAGATAGAGACATATATACAAAAAGAAACAGAACTGATAGATAAATGGACGATAGATTGATAGAAAGACAGATAGATAGATAGATAGATAGACAGACATATGTACAAAAACAGAGAGAAAACTGATACATAGAAAGATAGATAGATAGATAGATAGATAGATAGATAGATAGATAGATAGATAGATAGATAGATAGATAGATGATAGATAGATCGTTAAGAAGGCAGAAAGGAAGGAATCAAGTGAAAGGATAGATAGATTGATAGATAGATAGATAGATAGATAGATAGATAGATAGATACAGACATTTATACAAAAAGAAAGAGAACTGATAGATAAATGGACGATAGATCGATAGAAAGATAGATAGATAGATAGACAGACATATGTACAAAAACAGAGAGAAAACTGATACATAGAAAGATAGATAGATAGATAGATAGATAGATAGATAGATAGATAGATAAGATAGATAGATAGATAGATAGATAGATAGATAGATAGATAGATAGATAGATAGATAGATAGATAGATAGACAGACATATGTACAAAAACAGAGAGAAAACTGATAGATAGATAGATAGATAGATAGATAGATAGATAGATAGATAGATAGATAGATGATAGATAGATCGTTAAGAAGGCAGAAAGGAAGGCATCAAGTGAAAGGATAGATAGATTGATAGATAGATAGATAGATAGATAGATAGATAGATAGATAGATAGATAGATAGATAAATTAATATTTGGATGGAATGGATGGACTCATGAAAGATAGACAGATACATAGATACATAGATAGATAGATAGATAGATAGATAGATAGATAGATAGATAGATAGATAGATGATGGATAGATCGTTAAGAAGGCAGAAAGGAAGGCATCAAGTGAAAGGATAGATAGATAGATTGATAGATAGATAGATAGATAGATAGATAGATAGATAGATAGATAGATAGATAGAGACATTTATACAAAAAGAAAGAGAACTGATAGATAAATGGACGATAGATCGATAGAAAGATAGATAGATAGATAGAGACATGTACAAAAACAGAAAACTGAAAGATAGATAGAAAGATAGATAGATTGATTGATAGATAGATAGAGACATATATGCAAAAATAAAGAAAACTGATAGATAAATAGATGATAGATAGATAGAAAGATAGATAGATGGATGGATATAGACAGATAGATATAGACATATATACAAATAAAGAGAGAAAACAGATAGATAGATAGATAGATAGATAGATAGATAGATAGATAGATAGATAGATAGATAGATAGATAGATAGAAAAGATAGATAGATAGATAGATAGATAGATAGATAGATAGATAGATAGATAGATAGATAGATAGATAGACAGACATATGTACAAAAACAGAGAGAAAACTGATACATAGAAAGATAGATAGATAGATAGATAGAAAGACAGATGGATATAGACAGATAGATATAGACATATATACAAATGAAGAGAGAAAACATAGATAGATAGATAGATAGATAGATAGATAGATAGATAGATAGATAGATAGATAGAAAGACAGATGGATATAGACAGATAGATATAGACATATATACAAATAAAGAGAGAAAACATAGATAGATAGATAGATAGATAGATAGATAGATAGATAGATAGATAGCTGGATAGATAGATAGATAGATAGATAGATAGATAGATAGATCGTAAAGAAGGCAGAAAGGAAGGCATCAAGTGAAAGGATAGATTGATTGATTGATAGATAGATAGATAGATAGATAGATAGATAGATAGATAGATAGATAGAGACATTTATACAAAAAGAAAGAGAACTGATAGATAAATGGACGATAGATCGATAGAAAGAAAGATAGATAGATAGACAGAGACATGTACAAAAACAGAAAACTGAAAGATAGATAGAAAGATAGATTGATAGATAGATAGATAGATAGATAGATAGATAGATAGATAGATAGATAGATAGAGACATATATGCAAAAATAAAGAAAACTGATAGATAAATAGATGATAGATAGATAGAAAGATAGATAGATGGATGGATATAGACAGATAGATATAGACATATATACAAATAAAGAAAGAAAACAGATAGATAGATAGATAGATAGATAGATAGATAGATAGATAGATAGAGACATATATACAAAAAGAAACAGAACTGATAGATAAATGGACGATAGATTGATAGAAAGACAGATAGATAGATAGATAGATAGACAGACATATGTACAAAAACAGAGAGAAAACTGATACATAGAAAGATAGATAGATAGATAGATAGATAGATAGATAGATAGATAGATAGATAGATGATAGATAGATCGTTAAGAAGGCAGAAAGGAAGGCATCAAGTGAAAGGATAGATAGATTGATAGATAGATAGATAGATAGATAGATAGATACAGACATTTATACAAAAAGAAAGAGAACTGATAGATAAATGGACGATAGATCGATAGAAAGATAGATAGATAGATAGACAGACATATGTACAAAAACAGAGAGAAAACTGATACATAGAAAGATAGATAGATAGATAGATAGATAGATAGATAGATAGATAGATAAGATAGATAGATAGATAGATAGATAGATAGATAGATAGATAGATAGATAGATAGATAGATAGATAGATAGATAGATTGATAGATAGATAGATAGATAGATAGATAGATAGATAGATAGATAGATAGATAGATAGATAGATAGATAGATAGATAGATAGATAGATAGACAGACATATGTACAAAAACAGAGAGAAAACTGATAGATAGATAGATAGATAGATAGATAGATAGATAGATAGATAGATAGATAGATAGATGATAGATAGATCGTTAAGAAGGCAGAAAGGAAGGCATCAAGTGAAAGGATAGATAGATTGATAGATAGATAGATAGATAGATAGATAGATAGATAGATAAATAGATAGATAGATAGATAGATAGATAGATAGATAGATAGATAGATAGATAGATAGATAAATTAATATTTGGATGGAATGGATGGACTCATGAAAGATAGACAGATACATAGATACATAGATAGATAGATAGATAGATAGATAGATAGATAGATAGATAGATGATGGATAGATCGTTAAGAAGGCAGAAAGGAAGGCATCAAGTGAAAGGATAGATAGATAGATAGATTGATAGATAGATAGATAGATAGATAGATAGATAGATAGATAGATAGATAGATAGAGACATTTATACAAAAAGAAAGAGAACTGATAGATAAATGGACGATAGATCGATAGAAAGATAGATAGATAGATAGAGACATGTACAAAAACAGAAAACTGAAAGATAGATAGAAAGATAGATAGATTGATTGATAGGTAGATAGAGACATATATGCAAAAATAAAGAAAACTGATAGATAAATAGATGATAGATAGATAGAAAGATAGATAGATGGATGGATATAGACAGATAGATATAGACATATATACAAATAAAGAGAGAAAACAGATAGATAGATAGATAGATAGATAGATAGATAGATAGATAGATAGATAGATAAGATAGATAGATAGATAGATAGATAGATAGATAGATAGATAGATAGACAGACATATGTACAAAAACAGAGAGAAAACTGATACATAGAAAGATAGATAGATAGATAGATAGATAGATAGAAAGACAGATGGATATAGACAGATAGATATAGACATATATACAAATGAAGAGAGAAAACATAGATAGATAGATAGATAGATAGATAGATAGATAGATAGATAGATAGATAGAAAGACAGATGGATATAGACAGATAGATATAGACATATATACAAATAAAGAGAGAAAACATAGATAGATAGATAGATAGATAGATAGATAGATAGATAGATAGATAGATAGATGGATAGATAGATAGATAGATAGATAGATAGATAGATAGATAGATAGAGACATATATGCAAAAATAAAGAAAACTGATAGATAAATAGATGATAGATAGATAGAAAGATAGATAGATGGATGGATATAGACAGATAGATATAGACATATATACAAATAAAGAAAGAAAACAGATAGATAGATAGATAGATAGATAGATAGATAGATAGATAGATAGAGACATATATACAAAAAGAAACAGAACTGATAGATAAATGGACGATAGATTGATAGAAAGACAGATAGATAGATAGATAGATAGACAGACATATGTACAAAAACAGAGAGAAAACTGATACATAGAAAGATAGATAGATAGATAGATAGATAGATAGATAGATAGATAGATAGATAGATAGATAGATGATAGATAGATCGTTAAGAAGGCAGAAAGGAAGGCATCAAGTGAAAGGATAGATAGATTGATAGATAGATAGATAGATAGATAGATAGATAGATACAGACATTTATACAAAAAGAAAGAGAACTGATAGATAAATGGACGATAGATCGATAGAAAGATAGATAGATAGATAGACAGACATATGTACAAAAACAGAGAGAAAACTGATACATAGAAAGATAGATAGATAGATAGATAGATAGATAGATAGATAGATAGATAGATAGATAGATAGATAGATAAGATAGATAGATAGATAGATAGATAGATAGATAGATAGATAGATAGATAGATAGATAGATTGATAGATAGATAGATAGATAGATAGATAGATAGATAGATAGATAGATAGATAGATAGATAGATAGACAGACATATGTACAAAAACAGAGAGAAAACTGATGATAGATAGATAGATAGATAGATAGATAGATAGATAGATAGATAGATAGATAGATGATAGATAGATCGTTAAGAAGGCAGAAAGGAAGGCATCAAGTGAAAGGATAGATAGATTGATAGATAGATAGATAGATAGATAGATAGATAGATAGATAGATAGATAGATAAATAGATAGATAGATAGATAGATAGATAGATAGATAGATAGATAGATAGATAAATTAATATTTGGAT
>JAUCBL010001097.1:10000-12500 GCA_033807585.1 Hydrophis major | reverse complement strand
CATTGAGGGATAGAAAGATCAGTAGATAGATAGATAGATAGATAGATAGATAGATAGATAGAGACATTTATACAAAAAGAAAGAGAACTGATAGATAAATGGACGATAGATCGATAGAAAGATAGATAGATCGATAGACAGAGACATATGTACAAAAACATAGAGAAAACTCAAAGATAGATAGAAAGATAGACAGATTGACAGATAGATAGATAGATAGATAGATAGATAGATAGATAGATAGATAGATAGAGACATATATGCAAAAATAAAGAAAACTGATAAATAGATGATAGATAGAAAGATAGATAGATGGATGGATATAGACAGATAGATATAGACATATACAAATAAAGAGAGAAAACTAATAGATAGATCGATAGATAGATAGATAGATAGATAGATAGATAGATAGATAGATAGATAGATAGATAGATAGATAAATTAATATTTGGATGGAATGGATGGACTCATGAAAGATAGACAGATAGATAGATAGATAGATAGATAGATAGATAGATAGATAGATAGATAGACAGACATGTACAAAAACAGAGAGAAAACTGATACATAGAAAGATAGATAGATAGATAGATAGATAGATAGATAGATAGATAGATAGATAGATAGCTGGATAGATAGATAGATAGATAGATAGATAGATAGATAGATAGATAGATAGATAGATAGATAGATAGATATTTAGATGATAGATAGATCGTAAAGAAGGCAGAAAGGAAGGCATCAAGTGAAAGGATAGATAGATTGATTGATTGATAGATAGATAGATAGATAGATAGATAGATAGATAGATAGATAGATAGAGACATTTATACAAAAAGAAAGAGAACTGATAGATAAATGGACGATAGATCGATAGAAAGAAAGATAGATAGATAGACAGAGACATGTACAAAAACAGAAAACTGAAAGATAGATTGATAGATTGATAGATAGATAGATAGATAGATAGATAGATAGATAGATAGAGACATATATGCAAAAATAAAGAAAACTGATAGATAAATAGATGATAGATAGATAGAAAGATAGATAGATGGATGGATATAGACAGATAGATATAGACATATATACAAATAAAGAAAGAAAACAGATAGATAGATAGATAGATAGATAGATAGATAGATAGAGACATATATACAAAAAGAAACAGAACTGATAGATAAATGGACGATAGATTGATAGAAAGACAGATAGATAGATAGATAGATAGATAGATAGATAGATAGATAGATAGATAGACAGACATATGTACAAAAACAGAGAGAAAACTGATACATAGAAAGATAGATAGATAGATAGAAAGACATGGATATAGACAGATAGATATAGACGCATATACAAATAAAGAGAGAAAATAGATAGATAGATAGATAGATAGATAGATAGATAGATAGATAGATAGATAGATAAGGCAGAAAGGAAGGCATCAAGTAAAAGAAGGATAGATAGATAGATAGATAGAAAGATAGATAGATAGATAGATAGATAGATAGATAGATAGATAGATAGACAGACAGACAGATAGAAAGGTAGATGGAAAGGCGTGGATAGATAGAGAAACAGATAGATAGATAGATAGATAGATAGATAGATAGATAGATAGATAGATAGATATTTAGATAGGGATAGACAGACAGACAGACAGACAAATAGATAGATAGACAGATAGGAAGGCAGGCAGGAAGGCATCGAGGGATATATATATATATATAGAGAGAGAGAGAGATGGATGGAGAGATAAACGGATGACAGATACATAGATAGATGTATGCCTAGATAGATAGATAAGAAGGCAGGCAGAAGGGCATTGAGGGATAGAAAGATAGATAGATAGATAGATAGATAGATAGATAGATAGATAGATAGATAGAGACATTTATACAAAAAGAAAGAACTGACAGATAAATGGACGATAGATCGATAGATAGATAGATCGATAGACAGAGACATATGTACAAAAACAGAGAGAAAACTGAAAGATAGAAAGATAGATAGATTGATAGATTGATAGATAGATAGATAGAGACATATATGCAAAAATAAAGAAAACTGATAGATAAATAGATGATAGAAAGATAGAAAGATTGATAGATGGATGGATATAGACAGATAGATATAGACATATACAAATAAAGAGAGAAAACTAATAGATAGATAGATAGATAGATAGATAGATAGATAGATAGATAGATAGATAGAGACATATATGCAAAAATAAAGAAAACTGAAAAATAGATGATAGATAGATAGAAAGATAGATAGATGGATGGATATAGACAGATAGATATAGACATATACAAATAAAGAGAGAAAACTAATAGATAGATAGATAGATAGATAGATAGATAGATAGATAGATAGATAGATAGATAAATTAATATTTGGATGGAATGGATGGACTCATGAAAGATAGACAGATACATAGATAGATAGATAGATAGATAGATAGATAGATAGATAGATAGATAGATAGATG
>JAUCBL010001097.1:0-2500 GCA_033807585.1 Hydrophis major | reverse complement strand
TAGATAGATAGATAGATAGAAAGACAGATGGATATAGACAGATAGATATAGACATATATACAAATAAAGAGAGAAAACAGATAGATAGATAGATAGACAGACAGATAGATAGATAGATAGATAGATAGATAGATAGATAGATAGATAGATATTTAAATTAATATTTGGATGGAATGGATGGACTCATGATAGACAGATAGATAGATAAGAAGGCAGAAAGGAAGGCATCAAGTGAAAGAAGGATAGATAGATAGATAGATAGATAGATAGATAGACAGATAGATAGAAAGATAGATGGAAAGGCATGGATCGATAGAGAAACAGATAGATCGATAGATAGATAGATAGATAGATAGATAGATAGATAGATAGATAGGGATAGACAAACAGACAGATAGATAGACAGACAGATAGGAAGGCAGGCAGGAAGGCATCGAGGGATAGAGAGAGAGAGAGAGAGAGAGAGAGAGAGAGAGAGAGAGAGAGAGAGAGAGAGAGAGAGAGATATGGATGGAGAGATAAACGGATGACAGATACATAGATAGATGTATGCCTAGATAGATAGATAAGAAGGCAGGCAGAAGGGCATTGAGGGATAGAAAGATTAGTAGATAGATAGATAGATAGATAGATAGATAGATAGATAGATAGATAGAGACATTTATACAAAAAGAAAGAGAACTGATAGATAAATGGACGATAGATCGATAGAAAGATAGATAGATCGATAGACAGAGACATATGTACAAAAACATAGAGAAAACTCAAAGATAGATAGAAAGATAGACAGATTGATAGATAGATAGATAGATAGATAGATAGATAGATAGATAGATAGATAGATAGAGACATATATGCAAAAATAAAGAAAACTGATAAATAGATGATAGATAGAAAGATAGATAGATGGATGGATATAGACTGATAGATATAGACATATACAAATAAAGAGAGAAAACTAATAGATAGATAGATAGATAGATAGATAGATAGATAGATAGATAGATAGATAGATAAATTAATATTTGGATGGAATGGATGGACTCATGAAAGATAGACAGATAGATAGATAGATAGATAGATAGATAGATAGATAGATAGATAGATAGATAGATAGATAGACAGACAGACATATGTACAAAAACAGAGAGAAAACTGATACATAGAAAGATAGATAGATAGATAGATAGATAGATAGATAGATAGATAGAAAGACAGATGGATATAGACAGATAGATATAGACATATATACAAATAAAGAGAGAAAACATAGATAGATAGATAGATAGATAGATAGATAGATAGATAGATAGCTGGATAGATAGATAGATAGATAGATAGATAGATAGATAGATGATAGATAGATCGTAAAGAAGGCAGAAAGGAAGGCATCAAGTGAAAGGATAGATAGATTGATTGATAGATAGATAGATAGATAGATAGATAGATAGATAGATAGATAGAGACATTTATACAAAAAGAAAGAGAACTGATAGATAAATGGACGATAGATCGATAGAAAGAAAGATAGATAGATAGAAAGAGACATGCACAAAAACAGAGAAAACTGAAAGATAGATAGAAAGATAGATAGATTGATAGATAGATAGATAGATAGATAGATAGATAGATAGATAGATAGATAGATAGAGACATATATGCAAAAATAAAGAAAACTGATAGATAAATAGATGATAGATAGATAGAAAGATAGATAGATGGATGGATATAGACAGATAGATATAGACATATATACAAATAAAGAAAGAAAACAGATAGATAGATAGATAGATAGATAGATAGATAGATAGATAGATAGATAGAGACATATATACAAAAAGAAACAGAACTGATAGATAAATGGACGATAGATTGATAGAAAGACAGATAGATAGATAGATAGATAGATAGATAGATAGATAGATAGATAGACAGACATATGTACAAAAACAGAGAGAAAACTGATACATAGAAAGATAGATAGATAGATAGAAAGACATGGATATAGACAGATAGATATAGACACATATACAAATAAAGAGAGAAAATAGATAGATAGATAGATAGATAGATAGATAGATAGATAGATAAGGCAGAAAGGAAGGCATCAAGTGAAAGAAGGATAGATAGATAGAGAGATAGAAAGATAGATAGATAGATAGATAGATAGATAGATAGATAGATAGATAGACAGATAGAAAGATAGATGGAAAGGCATGGATGGATAGAGAAACAGATAGATAGATAGATAGATAGATAGATAGATAGATAGATAGATAGATAGATATTTAGATAGGGATAGACAGACAGACAGACAGACAAATAGATAGATAGACAGATAGGAAGGCAGGCAGGAAGGCATCGAGGGATATATATATATATATATATATAGAGAGAGAGAGATGGATGGAGAGATAAACGGATGACAGATACATAGATAGATGTATGCCTAGATAGATAGATAAGAAGGCAGGCAGAAGGGCATTGAGGGATAGAAAGA
>JAUCBL010001092.1:0-24707 GCA_033807585.1 Hydrophis major | reverse complement strand
CCGTACTTGGTTCTGCTGTGCTTTGGTATTTCCTTGAGGAGCATGTCCCCGTGCGCATGCACCCTCCCAGCCCTGCCACAGCGGCCGGTTATGAGAGGAGGAGGAGGAGGAGGAGGAGAAGAGTCACCCGAAGGGATGCTTCCATCGCAGCCTGGCGATCATTGTTCAGCCAGTCTGGATTCCAAAAAGAAGAAATGAATAAAGTAATGAAGAGCGCCAAGGAGAGCTTGCTGGCTTGGCCATGCCACGGCTTTCAGGGAGACACACACATACAGAGTGGGAGAGAGAATCAGGAAGACAGGGACCAGGCCGCTTCACTATCCCCCGCCGTCACCATCACCTTTTTAGGCCAGGCGAGAGAGGGGCAGAGCAAGCAGCTTCAGCAAGGTGAAGAGGAGGCGACCAAGCACAGGTGAGTAGAAACCTGGGAACGTCGGCTCCTAAAGGGCTTTGAGGTCGGATGACCTGGAGTGGCCGAGATCCGAGTGAGCATTGCACTACAGGTTCACCTGATCGCCCACTTCTTTGGTGTTGGCTTTACGGAGCCGCCGCATGAGGTCTGGGCTGACATGTGACAGCAGTGCCTTTAGCTGTGCTTGCTTGTAAGGGTCCAAATAATCTGGTGAAGACAGCAGAGGAGTCACTCAGGTAGACCTCCCCCATCCGCAGTCCTCCTGCTGCAGAAAAAGGTCATTCCCTGAGCTAAGAAGTCAAGGAGCTGTGCCTCGACTCACCCAATTCCTAGGACTACCCCAAATGGTCTCAATTCGGCATGGAGAGGGTAGCTCCCCCTGGCAGTACCCCTTTCCCTCAGTGCTCTGACTTCCTGTGGCTCGCCTCCAGCCTGAACACCAGGTTGGACCACCAGAAGGCCACTTTCCCACTTCTCAACGGAGGTCCTGTGCCAACCACTGCAGGACTCTCCATCTCTTTCCCCAAATTCTCCCTCAACTTCGAAATGATGACACCTGTTGCCGACATGGGTACAACCGGGCTGCCAGTCACCTTTACCCCCCCCAACCCACTTGCCTTTTGCCGCTGCCACCTGGACCCCTAACCCCCAGCAGGTAAGGCCCAGCACCTGCGGTGAATCCCAGCTAAATTTCACTGTACCGGCGGACATGTGGAAAGGCTCATGTTCTCCTGCTGCTGGGAAAGCAAGACAGCCTTTCCCGGCACAGCGAAAAGTTTGCAACTTCCCCTCCAATAGGGAAATGGGTGGCTCTGGGCAGCAGAGAAGTAGCCAGCTTGAATCCAGTTTATCTCTGCCACCCGGAGCTGTGCCGGGAAAGACTCTCTTGCTCTCCCAACAGTAGGAGGACACGAGCCTCTCCACATGTCTTCCAGTACAGCGAAATGTAGCTCGGGTCCCCACCAGTCTGCATCTCACTCCCTGCCTGGATTCACCACAAACACTGGGCATTACCTGCTGGGGGTTAGGGGTCCAGGTGGCAGCAGCAAAAGGCAAGTGGGGTGGGCGGTAAAGGTGACCGGCAGTGGCAGGTAGGCGACTAAGCCCCAGAGCTTGCAGAGCCTCACTCACCCAGGGAGATCAGGCAGGGCCACAGCGGAAGGCATGCAGCAATGGCTGGACTGGTGAGTGGGCAAAAGCAGGCTGCAGGCGATGCTGCGCATGCACATAAAGACTGACTCGGCGCAGTGGGGAGGGGGGGCAGAGAGGGGCAGGGCCAGTCAGTGGTGCAATTTGCTGGTTCTCTGAACTGCACAGAATCATAACAACTGGTTTGATAGAACTGGACGGAACCAGTAGAATCTGACCCCTGGTTCCATATCTCCATACTTTTCTATTTAAAAAAGTCCTTTTTTTTTTTTTGGCAATGTGAGATGCCAAAAGCAAAAGAGAGGAACTACTGGAAGAATCTTGCAGAAGTTATACCTCTAACCATTTGGAAATAGTGAGAGATTTTGCTTACTTAAGTGAAGACCAGAGGCTAATATCTAATATTTTGTCTAATATCCATTTCTACCTCCATTTTCCACATATTTCCTTTGCAATCTTATTTCTTTTCTGCTCAGTCCTTTCCTCAATCTGAATGTGTGGAGAGTTGTCATCCTGGATTTGTCAAGAAGGCTCGAGAAGGAGAGCCAGTTTGCTGCTACGACTGCATTCCTTGTCCGGAGGGGACCTTCTCCACTCAGAAAGGTGGGTGACACTAGAGGAAAGGAAGGCCTGGTGGAACTGGATCCATCCAGAGCATTGTCATGAAAGTGTGAATTAAAAAACACTTTGAAGTTGAACTGATTTCTGGTTTATTTCCAAAATGCCCCATTTCTTATCTAAACAGAAGAGCAAAAAGACTGTGAAGGAAGGGCTGGATAGAGACAGATGGCTGTGTCAGATTGGACAAGCTTTACTACTGCCAGAGAAAATATTTCTTCTTTTTAGCTTGGATGTATCCTTCCTTCGTCATTTACTTCTCTAGGAACACCTGAGTTCCTTGAAACACGAGGAATTGTTTTAGGTCCACCTCCTGAAAGGAGGATTGCAATGCAGTCTACATGCGTTCCCTTTGAGGAACACTGAAAAGGTATTTCTGATATACGAGATGCACAATGTGGTGGTATGGACAGTTATTCCTGTTTCTGGCTGCACCCATATCACCACTGCTCCAAAGGCCATTCCAAATTGTTTGGAGCAATCCCTTGATCTGTCAGCCTCCTCTGATGCAAGTATGACAAGAATTGCCACCGGGCAAGTAAGTTTCTCTAGAAAGATTAATTGATTCATTATTTACCCTTACTAATGGAGGTTCCTATCAATATTCTGAACATTACAAAGGAAATATTTCAAGTCCAAACCTTCCTTCAATTTCATAACCTATCAAAAATATACCATAGCTATATTTTTAAAAAAGTGATACACTTATTTTCTATCACTGGAGATATGAAGAAATCCGTCCTGGAAATGCTCCTGATAATCACTTGTTCCCAAAGAATTTACAATGTATCTTGAAATGCAAAGGACAAAGAAATACATTTTTTTTTGTTTTTGTTTTCTCAGATACAGAAAAATGCACCAAATGTCCAGATGATAAATACCCCAATAAAGAAAGAGTCCAATGTATCCCCAAAGTTATAACCTTCCTGTCTTATGAAGAACTTCTGGGCATCATCCTGGTTTCTTTTGCCCTACTCTTCTTCCTAACCACAAGCCTTGTTTTAATTATCTTCATTAAATACCGAGAAACTCCCCTTGTCAAAGCCAACAACCGGGACCTCTCCTACATCCTCCTGGTCTCCCTCCTGCTTTGCTTCTTGTCTCCTTCTCTCTTCATTGGTCAACCAAGGAAAGCCACCTGCCTTCTCCGACAAACAGTCTTCAGCATCATCTTCTCAGTTGCCATTTCTTCTCTCTTGGCCAAAACCATCAAGGTGGTGCTGGCCTTCCTGGCCACAAAACCAGGAAACCGAGCAAAGAGATGGTTGGGAAAGAGCTTGGCCAACTCCATCATCCTGTCTTCTTCTTCCGTTCAAGTGCTCAACTGCTCCATCTGGCTGGGAGTTTCTCCCCCTTTCCCTGACTCTGACCTCCACTCCCAGCCTGGAGAGATCATCCTGCAGTGCAATGAAGGGGCCGTTTTCATGTTCTACATCACCCTCAGCTACATGGGTTTCCTGGCTGCTGTCTGCTTCACGGTGGCTTTCCTGGCAAGGATTCTGCCCGGGGCCTTCAACGAAGCCAAGTTGATCACCTTCAGCATGCTGGTCTTCTGCAGTGTCTGGGTGACTTTTGTGCCCACCTACCTGAGCACCAAAGGGAAACACATGGTGGCTGTGCAGGTCTTCTCCATTCTGGTCTCCAGTGCTGGTCTGCTGGTTTGCATCTTCATCCCCAAGTGCTACATTATCCTTCTGAGGCCAGACCTGAACACAAAGGAGCAGCTTACAGCCAGAACAAATGTAAAAACATAAGACATAACACTGTGACATTTAAAGAATTGTAAAATTTTATTTTATTTCAAAGTAGACACTAATTATTTCAACTTAGATAGTGTGCAGGAATCAAAAAAATCACGCCTACATTTTTCAATGGGAAATGTTTGAACGATTTTTATCCTTGTAACTCTCTCCATCTCAATAAATCTTGCTAAAGGGAACTCCGAAAATCATTCAGAGGAATTTGTTGTTCAGCTACTTCCAATGAATTTGATACCTTAGTCGTATTGAGAGCAGCTAAAAGTGTTTCTATGAGAGAATGAATAGGAAAAGTGGTAAGATGGCTTGTGTGGGAGCCAAGCTCCAACTATGTTGTTTGACAATCATGAGAGCCATTGGCCATCCCACCAAGCCAGAGAAGGCAGAGGTCTCCAGGTCCTCTTGCTTAGAAGTTCTCATCCAATAAGACCTAGTTAGCGCCCCTTTCCCATAGCTGCTCCTGCCCTGTGAAAGAAGCTTCTCCATGAGATCCACCATCCTCTCTCCATCCCCTGATTAAAGCCGGTTCTTTTCCCCAATGCTTGAGCTAGTTGAGACCGGAGTCCAACAGATACAGAAGGAGGAGGAAAAGCCCCATGGGAGAGTCAGCCTGCATCCTGATGAAATTAGCCTCATTGTGGCTGCACCGTGTAAATAGTTGCAAGCAGGAGTTTGGGGGCGTCTCAAACTCCACCAGAGGAAAGAAGGTCTCTCTCTCTCTCTCTCACTTTCTCTCCAAGGTGGGAAGCCCAGCAGTGCAACCCTTGAAGGCTTCACCTGGGGGTTCACCTCAGTCCTCTGGGGGTGCTTCTAGCCCCGGAAGCCCCAGAAATAAGTCCTACCAAGGACTTTACTCCAGGCTCCCTGGAAGTGAGCAGAAGTGGGGAAAAGAAAGGTGAATATACTGACAAAGAGATCCTGAATGTCTCTGGAGATAAATTTCAAGGAACTATAAGGCAATAAAGGCAATCCTCCATTTATGACCACAACTTTTGTTGCTAAGTAAGTTCTGTCTCATTTTACCAACTTTTTTACCTCGGTTGTGAAGCAAATGAGTGCAGTGTTTAGTTAAATCATGCGATCGTCAAGCAAGTCTTCCAGTGACCCCAATGACCCCAAGGTACTGCAAGTATCATAAATCCACGCCTGAGTTTTTGTCACATGACCATGGGGTGCTGGAATGGTCGTTAGTGTGAAGACTGGTCATAAGTCACTTTCCTCAGTGCTGTTGTAACTTCAGTCACCAAACAGATGTTTGTAAGTGGAGGACTCCATGTTGTCCTCAGAGCCATTTTTGACAAAGAGGCTCCTGCCCTTAAGATCCCATCAGAATGGAGCCGGAAGGGACCTTGGGGGTCATCTAGTTCAACCCCCTGCCCAAGCAGGAGACCCCAGGCCATTCCATGAAAAGGAGTGGAAAAGACCTCCAGGGACAGAGCCCCCACCCCACTTCTGAAGGCAGCCTCTTCCCCTGGTCCATGGGGGATCAAGGGATTCTGGCCTGCTTCTCAGGAGGTGGCTGGAGGGACAGGAGAAGCCTCAACTTCATCCTTGAATCCCCCCCATAAAAACATGGAGAAAAGGGTGACATTCTTGGTCCTCCTCCTCTGGGGAGAGAGCCTTGCCAGGACCCCTGGCCTCTCTCACAGCCCCAAGGAAGAAAGGCTGCCCCTCCCCAGCCTTTCCCCCTTCCCCCTGGCTTCCTTCCAAGAGGGACCCCCAGGATCTCCTCCCAAGGCCCCCAGGACCACCGGGAATCGGATCGGAGGGGGCAAAGCCAGGCGCCATCCTGGCAACCGGCTGCCTCTCCTGGGTTGCTGCTTCCAGGGTGCCTCGCTCTGTTGCCTGAGGCCCCTGGGTTTTTTTGCCAGAGCGAGGGGACCCTCCAGCCCCCAGCCAGGAAAGCAGTGGAATGGGGTGGGGTGGGAAGAAGAGAGAAGACCCCCCCCAGCCTCACACCGGTGCAGGGTTAGAGGTATTAACCTCCTTGAAGATGGGCAAAAAGAAAGGCCACCCATTGAGTCATTGCACCTTCTGTATCCTGGCCAAGCAGGAGATCCCACATGGCTCCAGTTGCAACCGGGGTCTTTTTATCTGGGGTAATTTGGGTGGGGACCCTGGGTGGATGAGGGGAAGGTCCAGGGAGGAAGGAAGGTTGTCTCCCATATTCACTGCAGGACCTTCATGGGCGGACAGGTTGCTATCAGGTTGGTTTTCATTCCCAGGTTGCAAATTCCTGATGACCAATTTTGGGGATTGTTTTGGTCTGATGCAGCTGCTGCCTTGGGACCGCCCCCCCTTGCCTCCCCCATTTTGGGGGATGGGTGGGCCCTTGACTCCCCCCCAAATGGCCCAATGTGCCCCAGAAAAGTGTAGAGGAGACCCAGCCTGAGACCCAGGGCAGGGTTGGCTCTCTGGGACGGGGCCCTCAGCCCACTGAGGGTCTCCATCTTCAGGGAGCCCTTTCAGGAGGGCAGGAAACCTGGGCATGAACTAGCCAGGATTGCTCATTCTTTCATCACCACATCTCAGCCTTGTTTCCTTTCAGCAAGAAAAGCAATTTGCTTCCCACAGATGAATGTCCAAATCTGGAGCTCTGAAACTTGGAGCCAAGTCCTTCTTCCTCCCTCTTGGCTCCCCAGGGAGTTTTCCAGCTGCCACCTTGGCAACCAGTCCACTGAATGGAAAAATACAAGGAATAACGCAGAATTATGTCCTGTCCTGAGCCAGGAAGCCCTTAATGTAGAGAATTCTTGGCTTGGCCTAAGATTTAGGCCTTGATTGTCCCTGCATAATTTCAGACTCCAGTCCTCCTGCTCTCATGGCCGCTTTCCCTCTTGAGAGGTTTCTTTCAAAAGGGGACAGATCAGTCCTGCAAGACTCGTTTCAGTCCATTTCCAGGTGGACAATTTAAAATAAATCCTCATTTTAATCCCTTTTGAACCAGGCAGCTTCATGGACACACCCAAAATCCAAGGCCTGAATGGCCCCTTCGGTCTTCTCTGGTATTAGAGATCCCTCTTAAATTCTAAGATTCCTCCCCTCCCTCCTCTCATCAAAGCCATTGCGTAAAAGTGGGGAGGGATCCTGTTCTGTACCTTCATCAGCATTCTTGAAAACCCCACGCTTTGATTGGCCAAAGTGCGGGGCGATCTGATTGGTCAGGCGAGCCCCGCTGATTGGCCCGCTAAGAATCTCCCACGATTGGTAGGTTTGAATCGCGGGAGATTCAAAGCGGTGCCATTGGCCGCGGCCGCCATGTCTTGAGAATAAAAAGCTGCTGTTTTCTCCCTTGAACCCAGGTCGGTTCCGGGGACCAATAAAGAGCTGAAACCTAGTCACCGCCTCCTGGTCTCTTTCCCGATGGACACAACACTGGCGATGAAGCTGGGATCCCGATTCTGAACCCCAGCAAGCACGTGTCCGACGGAAGCAAGACCAACGAGATGGCCAGCATCGCTCCACCCGCACCCTTCAACCCCACTAGCGAGGACTGGGAATCTTACACGGACAGATTCCGCATGTTCCTCAAATGCAGCGACATGAAGGATGCCACCGGGCCGAAGAAACGAGCCATTTTCCTGACACACTGCGGGCCCACAGTATTCAAGATGGCGAAAGCCCTAGAGAAACCCGCTGACGTCACCGGGATGGACTGGATCGACCTCGAACCCTTACTCCAAAAACACTACGCTCCCGCTATGCCCACCTCATCAGATGGCAGGAGTTTTATCGGTGGGACCAACGGCCGGGCGAAAGCCTCAGTGACTTTGTTGCAGAGCTGCGGAGCCTAGGAGGACTATGCGGGTTCTCCGACATGGACGAGGCCCTTCGGGACCGAGTCGTGCTCGGGCTTCGGGACCCAGTCCTACAAAGTTGGCTGATGGCCAAAGGTGACATCGCCCTCATCGATGCCATCGCTGAAGCCACCGCAGCCGAAGCCACCCGGCAGTCAGCAAACCGCATGCGGAGACCGGACGCCGGGGACCGCACCATGAACAACAACCCTGGACGGGTGATCGAGGCCCAACCGGAAGCAAGTCACCGCGAAACTACCACCACCCACCATGGCTGACACTTCGGACGAGGAGGAGGAAATCCACCGGCTCCAGACAGGATATGACCAGCGCAGTCGGCGGGGTCGTAAGTCGGGGACCACGTGTGCTGGTTGCGGAGGTGACCACCCTAGATCCGAGTGCCGGTTCTTCGATGCAGTCTGCTGCCACTGTGACAAAAAGGGTCACATCGCCCACGTATGCCGACTGAAGAAAGCCTACAGCCCCAGACGGTGGGACCACAGCGAACGGAGATGGTACAGCACCCCCCCCCCAGAACCAGAGATCACCCACCCGACAGCCATTGGGACCGGAGCGGATGAGCCTGATGAGTTGGCGAGACCCGGCGGAAGGAGGAAACACATGAGACGGTCATCATTGGCCACGTATCAACCACCGATGCCCGAAAATTCTACGTGGAGGTAGGCATTGAAGGCGAGCCATGCAGGATGGAGGTGGACTCTGGGTCCTACCTCTCCATGGTCGCCTGGCAAGAAATCAAACGCTTGGTGCCTACCATCCAAAAGAAGAGACTGGAGAACCAGAGACTAATCCTTAAAGACTCCCAGGGAAACCACATCCTGGTAGTCGGAACCGGGCAATTCAGAGTAACATTTAAGGGACGCACTGCAAAGCTTCCCCTAACAATCGTGGATCGAGACCGACCCAGCCTATTGGGACTTCAATGGTTCGCACCGCTCGGCATCGAAGTCACGGGCATCGACCACATCGCCGAGACCGACTGGGAGCAACAACTGGCATGGGACTTCCAAGAAGTGTTCGATGGCACCCTAGGCAAGTACCGAGGGCCCCCTATTTCTTTCAGCCTAGACCCGAACGTTCCCCCGAGATGCCTAAAACCAAGGCAGGTACCTTTTGCACTCAGGCCTAAAATTGACGAGCAAATTGACAAGCTCGTCAAGCAAGGGGTCCTACAACCAATAGACCATGCCCGGTGGGAGACCCCAATAGTCACCCCAGTGAAGCCTGATGGGTCGGTGAGAATCTGCGGGGACTATAAGGCCACCCTAAACTGCGCCTTGCAACAAAGTGCCTATCCTGTCCCAGTAGTGCAGCATCTTCTACACTCACCGGGGGAGGCAAGGTTTTTGCGAAACTTGACCTGGCCCAAGCATACCAGCAGCTGCTGGTCGACGAAGAAACCGCTGAAGCGCAAACCATAGTGACCCACTGGGGAGCTTTCCGATGTAACCGACTCCAGTTCGGAGTCAGCGTGGTGCCTGGAATTTTCCAGAGCCTCATGGAGAGAGTCTTACAAGGCATCAAGGGCGTGGTGCCCTACTTCGACGATGTGCTGGTATCGGCAGCCAACCAGCCAGAACTAGAGGGTTGACTAAGGGAGGTGCTAACCAAATTCAAGGAAACTGGGCTAAAAGTGAAGAGGGAAGAGTGCCAACTTTACACAGAGCGGGTCGAATTCCTGGGGTACCTCCTAGACCGGCATGGCATCCACCCAACTGACACCAAAATTAAAGCCATCAAAGAGGCCCCCACACCCAGGTCTAAAACGGAACTGCAGGCGTTTCTGGGACTACTTAATTTTTACAATGTTTTCCTGCCCCAAAAGGCGACTGCGGCGGAGCCTTTGCACAAGCTCTCGGACAAGGCGGCTATCTGGACTTGGGGAAAACGTGAGGAAGCCGCCTTCAGGAAAACCAAGGACCTGCTCACTTCAGATGCCGTCCTCATCGACATAAGTCCCTAAAAAAAAACAACATAATTACATGTTAACATTGTTATACATTTCTATGGCTTATCAGGATATTTGGCATAAAATTTCTTTAATAGTTCAGGAGCTCTAAGGTCCTTTTCATTTACCCACTCAGAATGGGACGGAGGAAAATGTTTCCAAGTTACCAGGTATTGGGTACGACCCCTCCATTTTCTAGAGTCTAAAATTTCTTTAATTTCGAAATGTTGTTCACCCTCAATTAACAATGGTACCGGGGGATCAGATTGGGTCGGTCTCAAGGTACAGGTACGTTCTGGTTTCAACAAACTAACGTGGAAAACTGGATGAATACGACGAAGAGTCTTCGGTAAAGTCAGTTGAACAGTCACAGGATTTTTAATCCTCTCAATGGGGAAAGGTCCCACATACTTAGGACCCAACTTCTTTGATTTTTGGGTAGTCTGCAAATACTTGGTCGAGAGAAATACTTTATCGCCCACTTGATACGACATTTGCGGGGCTCGCTTTCTGTCAGCAAATTTCTTATGAGATTGGTGCGCCTCGTCCAAAGCTTTACGGGCGACCGGCCAATTAAGTTGAAGTTAAGATAACCAATCACTCAGTGACTGGACACTTGGTTTTTCACCGGGCAGTTCAGGTATGGGCACAAAATCTTGCCCCGTTGCTATTTTGAACAGAGTTATTATATGCCACCTACTGTGAACAGAGTTATATGCCACCTCCGCAAAAGGTAATAGATCCACCCAGTTGTCTTGCTGATAATTTATGTAGCATCGGAGGTATTGCTCTGACACCCCGTTAGTTCTCTCGCAGGCTCCATTAGTTTGAGGATGGTGGGCGGAGCTTAAGCTTTGGGTGGAGCCTATTAACTTCAAATATTCCCTCCAGAAATTCGAGGTAAATTGGACTCCTCGATCAGAAACTACACGTTCAGGTTCACCATGAAATCTGTAGACATGAAGAATGAACAGTCTGGCCAATGACCTTGCCGAAGGGATCTTTAAGCAAGGGATGAAGTGGGCTTGTTTGGAAACCAAGTCAGTCACCACCCAAATGACTGTGTATCCACTGCTCTCAGGTAGATCTACTATAAAATCCACGGAAATTTCCTTCCAAGGAGCAGTTGGTCTGGCCACATTTTGCAGCAGTCCTGGTGGCTTACCAGGAGGTCTTTTTGCTGAGGCGCAAATCGGACAACTCGCCACATAAGTCTCAATGTCTTTTTTCAACGAAGGCCACCAAAACTGTCATTTCACCAAATGTAGGGTCTTCAAAAACCCAAAATGACCAGCCACTTTGGAATCATGAGTTTGCTGCAATATGTGGCTTCTCAGGTTTTGAGGTACATACAATTTCACCCCCATCCAGGCTAGGCCATCTCGAACGGTGCAGTTATTCGCATTTGCCAGAAATCACTCATCCGTCTTCAAAGCCTCCTTAAACTGTTCTATCAGATCAGTGGACAGATCCCTCTCCTGGTTTCTTTTTTGTGCGCGGGTAACTACAGGGGCAGCCAGTTGTGTAGTGGACACGATTGGCCTTAACACTTCTTTATGGATACTGTTGTATTGAGGCATTCTAGACAAAGCATCTGCCATAAATTTTTTTCCCCCTGGGATATATTTCAAGGAGAAGTTGAATCGCTTGAAGAACTGAGCCCATCTAACTTGTTTAGGGGATAGCTTCCGAGGGGTTTTTAAAGCTTCTAGATTTTTATGGTCAGTCCACACTTCAAATGGGTGTTTCGCTCCTTCCAAAAAATGCCTCCAAGTTAATAAGGCCCAACAGACTGCAAACGCTTCTTTCTCCCAAATGGCCCATCTCCTTTCAGTGAATTTACGAGAAGTGTAAGCGCATGGTTGTAGTGTCCCCTTCTCGTTTGATTGAAGTAAGACCGCCCCCACAGCTACATCGCTCACATCAGCTTGGATCACAAAAGGGGCATCCATGTCTGGGTGTTTCAGTATTGGTTTTGCAGCAAAAAGTCTCTTAAGTTTTTCAAATGCAGCTTGGCACTCCATGGTCCAATTCAATGTTTGGCTGGGCTTTGGTTTCAATTCTCCCTTTGTTTTCAGGAGGTTGGTGATGGGCATGGCTATTTTTGCAAAAGACGGGATGAATTGCCGATAAAAGTTGGCAAATCCCAGAAAACTTTGAAGCTGTTTACGAGTTCTCAGTGGGGCCCAGTCCAAAATGGCTCGCACTTTCTCGGGTCCATCTCAATGCCCTCGGGGGAGATACGATATCCCAAGTAGTCGAATTTTTCTTGATGGAACTCACATTTGGATAGTTTGGCGTACAATTTAGCGGCCCTCAGTTTGTGCAACACAGAGCATACCAGTTTCACATGTTCGTCTCTAGTCTCTGTGTAGATAAGAATATCATCAAGGTATACCAAAACACCTTTCTATAAATGTTCGTGAAGCACTTGATTGATCATTTGCATGAAAACAGCAGGTGCCCCCTGTAGGCCGAAAGGGAGAGCGTTGAACTGGAAACAACCCATTGGGCAGTTGAACGCAGTCTTCCACTCATCTCCCTCCTTAATCCGGATTCGGTAGTACGCCTCCCTCAAGTCCAGCTTTGTGAAAATCTTCCCCTTTGCCAGGTGGGCTAACATGTCTTTCATCAGAGGGAGTGGGTACATGTTCTCTACGGACACTGCATTCAGGTTTCTATAGTCAACTACCAGATGTTTGGAGCCATCTTTCTTCTCGCGGAACATCACAGGGGCCGCCACTCGAGGTCTGGCAGGCGTGATGAAACCCCGTTTCAAGTTCTTGTCGATAAATGCCCTCAATTCCTCCAGTTCCAGTGTCATCGGATACAGCTTTGGTTTTGGGAGTATCACCCCCGGCAGGAATTCAATACTACAATCGGTTGATTGATGAGGGGGGAGCTCGTCGGAAGCCTCTTCACTAAAAACCTCTCTTAAGTCCCAATACTCCTTCGGGATTTTCTCCTCCCCTTCTACGTGTTCGGCCCCTGTAGCAGCTGTCTCAGCAAGGACCTGTGGTTTCGGATGGGATTTCTCCTCCCTATCCGGATAGGGTTGCTCCTCCCCTTCCGGTGGCCGATCGGTTCGGATGCGTATCCACCCCTCTCTCCAGTTCACATGGGGATTCCACTTCCAAAGCTAGGGTAATCCCAATATTAGAGGCTGTTCCATCCCAGGGGCCACAATAAAACACAG
This sequence comes from Hydrophis major, assembly GCA_033807585.1. Classification (NCBI taxonomy): domain Eukaryota; kingdom Metazoa; phylum Chordata; class Lepidosauria; order Squamata; family Elapidae; genus Hydrophis; species Hydrophis major. Next base: position 11,809 of record JAUCBL010001092.1, on the reverse strand, counting down.
GGTCTCATGGTGGTTTCCCATGGTCATTTGTAGGGGTTCCGTTATAAAACGTGCAGGGCAACCTCCCGCCACCGATCCATCCAGTTGGCAGAAAGATATGGGCGTTCTTAAAGTTCTCAGTCTGATGCTCATACCTTTAACTACTTTCATGTTAATTACACACCTCGTGCACCCCGAGTCCAATAAGGCCAACATCACTCCCTCAGTCCCAGAGGTGGGCTGCCTCAACTTTATTGGGATGGTCAGGGGCCCTTGGTTAGGACTTACCGGGATGTCATCTTCCGAGTCTGTCTCGTGCTCGTCGAGCGGGGTTGGAGGTTCCAGCTCCTCTCCCTCTGAAAAGGCGACCTCTACAACCTCTCTTGTCTTCAGCCCGGTCTCGCGGGGCTTGGTTAAGCGATTTCGGGCTTCCTCCCAGGGCCCCGCGCTTTCAGTGGGCTCGTTTTTACCTGGCAATCCGCCATCCGGTGGCCCTCCTTCCCACAACGGAAACATGCCGTGGTCTTGGGTCTTGCTGCCATCCCTCCCGGTTGGGGGGTTGAAGTCTCTCGGAGACGTGGGGGGAGCGGTTTTCTCCAGGCGGGACCTCCTCTGCGTCTGCTTAAGGCTAGATCAATGTCCACCTCTTCCGCCAGCAAGTACCACGACTGTAAATCACATGGGTCCCTTCTGGAGATGCACGTGTGGCATACATCTTCATTTAAGCCATCTTTGTAGGCTTCCACCAGGGCCTCCTGGGACCAACCTCGGATGTGGTATGCTAGCTGCCTGAATTCTTGGGTGTAGTCTGCCACCAATCTTCCCCCTTGGATTAGGGTCTTCATTCTGATCCTGGCCTTTCTCTCTGCCAGAGAGTCCTCAAACTTTCTCTTCAATGCAGTCATGAAAACATCGAGGCTCCATAGTTGGGGGGAGTTATCATTGTACAAAGTCACCACCCAGTCTGCTGCCATCCCTTCCAGGGTTCTGGTAACACATCTCACTTTGGCTGCTTCAGAGGTGAACTCCCGCTCAAATTCTGCCATATAGCTCCCAACTTGAACCAGGAAAAATCCCAAATTTCTGGGATTTCCTCCAAACTTCACATCTAGGGGGGGCAAGTGGTGTCTTCCAGGAACCACACCTATTGCTGGGGCTCCCCGGGCGGCGGCAGGCGGCTGCGCTGGCGTAGGCTGGGCAAGGGGGGTAGGGATAGCTTGACTTCCCCGGGCTGATCTCGCTCCCTCTTCCCCCTCATACCTTTGAGTCGTGTCGGGCTTCTCAGAAGCATCCATAAGGAATTTCCCAGCTTGATCCAGCCTGCATTCCGTCTCCTCCCCCTCCTGCCACAGACGTTCCCTCGCATCTTTTCGTCTTACAGTGATTCTGGGAGGAGGGGGGTCTTCAGAGTCTCTCCAACCAACCCCCAACAACCATCTGGGCATCTCGGCTGGGGTTTCTTCCAGAGTTAAGTTGTCCAGCAGGTCAGCCTCCAACATCTCCGGTGGCAGCATTGGCTGCCCTCCCGCAGCTCCCTGGTCCTCTTCATCACTGGCTGGAGACGACATGAGATGAAACCCCCTCGGAAGAAAAGTTGCGGTTTTCTCCAGGTGGGTTAATGTCTGAGTTTCAGAATAATGTCAGTCTGCGCTCCTTTTAAATCCCAAGAAAGAAATACTCAGACTCCATGGTGTAGAGCAAAGTTATCCTTTTACTGAGAAATAAAGTGGAAGCTGCAAATCAATTCCGAAACTGAGAAATTGGTGGGTAGAATACACATACAAAGAAATAGGGTTGGTTTTTTTTTTTTTTTTGGTAAAAGTTTTATTGATTTTAACAACAAACAAAAAACATATAAGACATAAAACATGACATAGAAAAAAATAAAAAATAAAAATAAAAAAAATTATAACATTCTTCATAAATTTAGAGTGTATCGGTTGGTTTACCACTCCCTTTTGTGCATCCATTTCATAGTCATCAGAATAATTATATTACATAACTCACATTATCAATCATCAATAAAATATCCCAATATCATTATTGAACAATCATTTGACTATAATTTTACTAATTCATACTTAAGCGAGATAACTATAATTAAGTTAAATTATTTTATGACAAATCATGAAATCATATCAAATCTATAATAATAAAATATTCTTAAAAATGATCAAAACCAAGAAAAATTATATATTCATTATTTCCTAGATTTCTAAATATTCTATTATCATATTGTATTATCTAACCATTGATAAAAAAGATCCCAAACTTCATAAAATTGTTTATCTTCTTGTTCTCTAATTTCAAATGTCAATCTACTCATTTCAGTACATTCCAATATTTTCTTAATAATTTCTTCCTCTATTGGTATTTTCTCACTCTTCCAATGTTTAGCAAATACAATCCTAGCTGCTGTTAATACATTTACAATCAGATATTTTAAATTTTTATTATATATATCAGGTACGATTCCCAACAAAAAAATCTCTGGTTTCAAATCTATGTGTTTCTTTATCATTTTTTCCAGCCATATGCAAATTCTAGTCCAATATTTCCTGGGCTCCTCACAAGTCCACCACATATGGTAATATTAGCCAGGTATCTGATGACATTTCCAGCACTTTTTCAGATTTATTCTTGAACATTCTTGCTATTCTTGTCGGGGGAAAGTGCCACCTGTAAAACATCTTATACAAATTTTCTTTATATGCTGTTGACATTGTCATTTTATAATTTTGTGACCACAGTTTTTGCCATTTCTCTAAATCAATCCCATATCCAAAATTCTTCCCCCAAGCAATCATTGTTTCTTTAACTTGTTCTTCCTCTAATTTAATTTCCAACAAATAACTATATAATTTTTTAATCACTTTTTCATCAGTACCTGTCAAAATCCTATCTAAATCAGTCAATTTATCATAAAATCCTTCTATTTTAGAATCTTTAAGATACTTTGCATGTATTTGCGCATATGAAAACCAATTCATCTTTATACCTTGTTCTTCTAAATTTTGCATCGTTTTAAGTTCACTCTTTTCATCCAATATCTCCCCATATCTAACTGTTTGTTCCTTCTTATAAGTTATAGGATACGAAAAAGCTTCAATAGTTGATAACCAAACTGGAATTTTCAAATAACATTGTTTCTTAGTTTTCTCCCAATTCAACCATAACGATTCCCGTATTTAATGCCTTCTGAAATAACCCTGTGATTTAGTTTCCTTATACCATAAAAAAGCATGCCAACCCAATAATAAATCATGACCTTCTAATGTCAACAATCTAGTCTTTCTTAACGTTATCCATTCTTTAACCCACCTTAAGTTTGCAGCTTGATAATACAACTCCCAATTAGGAAGGCCAAATCCTCCTCTAATTCTAGCATCCTGTAAAAGTTTTAATTTTATTCTCGCTTTCTTGCCTTGCCATATATACTTCAACACAATTTTATTTAGTTATTCGAAGTAATCCTTACTTAACCTAATTGGTATTGTTTGAAAAAAATATAAAATTCTGGGTAAAATATTCATCTTGATTGTTGAAATTCTACCTATCAATGACAATTGTAGGTTTTCCCATTTTTTCAGGTCGGATGCTATCTGCTGTTTAAGCTTAATATAATTATTCTCTTTCAATGTAGTACATCTTGACGTCAAATATATCCCCAAATATTTAACTTTGTTCATAACTTGAATTTTCAATAAATCTGCCAGCTCTTCTCTTTGCCTTAATAACATGTTCTTTGTCAAAATCTTTGTTTTGTCTTTATTTATTTTTAAACCAGCCAACTCACCATACGTCTCTGTCTTTTCCAATAGTTTTAAAGCTGTCTCTAAAGGGTCTTCCAAACTAAAGACCAAGTCATCCGCAAAGGCTTGCAATTTGAATTCTTCCTTTTTGACTTTCATTCCTTTTATGTTTATATCCTCTCTAATATTTCTATTTAACACTTCCAAGGTCAATACAAATAACAAAGGAGATAATGGGCATCCTTGTCTTGTACCTTTTTTAATATTAATAGAGTCTGTGAATTCTCCATCTATCATTACTTTTGCCGTTTGCTTATAATATACGGCTTCTATTGCTTGGATAAATTTTCTAGCAAAGCCCATCTGTTCCAATAGTAATAACATAAATCTCCAGTTCACATTATCAAATGCCTTTTGGGCATCTAAGAATATCAAAGCCATTTGTTTTTCAGAGTGCGCCTCATAATATTCCAATGTGTCCAGGATTACCCTCATATTGTCTTTAATCTGTCTCTTTGGTAAAAATCCATTCTGATCAGAGTGAATAAAATTATTTAGGTATTTTTTAAGCCTTTCTGCCAAGATTGAAGCAAAGATTTTATAGTCTGCATTCTATAAAGAAATAGGTCTGTAGTTCTTAATTTGTAATGGGTCAACCCCTTCTTTTGGAATAAGTGTAATATAAGCTTCTGACCATGTTTCAGGTATTTTCTTATTTATCATAACTTCATTCATGACTTCTAACAGTGGAATGCTCAACGATTCTTGTAGTGTTTTATAAAATTCTGCCGGGAAACCATCTGGTCCTGGTGCTTTTCCATTGTTCTGTCTGTTAAGTGCTTCAGTTAATTCCATCATTGTTATAGCACTTTCTAACATTTTCCGAATTTCATCAGGTATCTTAGGTAGGTTAGCATTTTGTAAATACTGTTTAATTTTTTCCTCATCAAGATCCTCTTGTTTATATAATTGTCCATAAAAATCTCGAATAATTGCCTTTTTCTCCTTATTACCATAACAAATTTGACCATGATCATCTATTAACTGTGATATTTTCCTTGATTCTTTCTCTTTTCTCAGCTTATATGCTAACCATCTATCTGGCCTATTTGCATCTTCAAAATAGTTCTGTTTAGCACTTCTAATTTTTTGTGCCAATTCTTCTTTCTCTGCTTGATCCATTTTATGTTTAATTATGTCCATTTTAAGTTTGATATCTTTTTTCTGTGGTGTCTTCTGTGATTCTTTTTCCAGTTTTTTATGGTCATCTTCTAGAGCTTTAATCATTTGCCTCTTCCTAATGTTCTTTTTCTTTATATAGTCTATTATTAATCCTCTTGCATATGCCTTCATTGTATCCCAAACATTCTGTATTGAAGTATCTTCTTTTTTGTTTTCATTGAAGAAGAAGGCCAATTCTTTTTCCATCCATTGTGTAAAATCTTTTTCCTTTAGAATAGTATTGTTTAATGTCCATCTAGATCTTCTTTTTTGTCCTTCCCATTTAATTGTCATTGGATTATGGTCTGCCCACGTACTTGTTTCAATATTCATTTCTTGAATATTAAATAATAATTCTGTTGATGTCCAAATCATATCTATTCTGGACCATGATAAATGCCTGTTTGAATAAAAAGTATATTGTTGAGTTTTAGTATTTCTTTCTCTCCATATATCTTTTAAATTTAGTTCATCTGTCATTTTAAAAAAGGATGTAGGGAGAGTTTTCCTATTTTGTCGTGTTGTTTTTGTTGAAAAGTCCAGTTTATTGTCTACAATTCCATTAAAGTCCCCCATCATAAGTATGTTAACATAGTCCAGTTCAATCATTTTCATATGTAATTTTTTATAAAATTCTTCTTGCTTATCATTTGGGGCATAAATTGCAACCAAGAGAGTTTTTATATTATTATCCACTATTTCAACTATTAATACTCTTCCATCTTCATCCGTATAAATCAATTTGGCTGGAGTGGTTTCTTTAACATACAAAACCACTCCTCTTTTCTTACAATGAGTCAGAGAAGTAAATATTTTCCCTAACTTTGGTCGTATCAATAATTGTTCATGTTGTTTTTTAATGTGTACTTCTTGTAAGCAAATTATGTCAAATTTTAGCTTCTCTAATTTATAAAAAGTTTTCCTTCTTTTAATAGCTGAGTTCAGTCCATTTATATTCATGGAAATCAATTTTTTCTCCCCCATAGTTATGCTTTATATTTAGGTCTAACAGCTCTCGTGGATCTTATTTCACGTTGTTCTTTGATCTCCATTTGTCCACCTATTGTGCCTTCTTCCTTTTCCATCTCCATTTGGTCCTCTTCAAATTCAATTGAAATCTTTTCTTTTTCCGTCTCCATTTCTCTTCTTTCGAAAAATTCCTTATAAAACATTTCTGCTTTCACAATTGAATCAATTCTGTATCTCTGTTCTTGCCATATAAACATTAATCCTTCTGGAATCAGCCATCTATAGTTCACCTCTTTTTTCAATAGCATTTTGGTCAAAAATCGATACTCTCTTCTGATCTCTCTCATTTTTCTAGGTACTTGTTTTAAGACCAGAATCTCTTTGCCTTTATATTTAACCCCTTCTCTCTTACCACTTGTAATATTTGGTTTTTAATAGTTTTTTTAGTGAATCTAACATGGACCTCTCTTGGTAATTGGTTCCTCATCGCATATCTTGTGAAGACTTGATATATCTCATCTACTCCATCCATCAACTTTTCCTCTGTTATTTCCAAGACTCCAGCCAAAATTTCAATCATTACTGCTGCCAAGTTTTGTCCTTTTTCTTCCTCAATATTTTGGAATCTAAGATAAAATTCTGACCTGTCCATCTCCCACTTCAACATTCCACTTTTTTCTTGTTCGACCATTGTTAATCTATTATCAATATTTCCAATTGTATCATCTCTTTGCTTGTCTTTCTCTTCTATTTTTTGGATTCTCTCATCATGTTTCACCATCATTTGTTGAAAATTTTCAATTTTCTCATCCATCTTTCCAATTCTTTGGTCAATACTCTCCATTTTTTGTTCCATACTCATTTTAAGATCTTGTATTCCTTGTATAACCATCGTTAAATCCACTTGCGCTTTGTCTTGCTTCACCATTGTTGAGGGTCGTCCTCCAGATGATGGGGAAACAGGAGCAGAAGTTGAGATGCCCGAAGGTAAAATTTTCTTACTCATTTCGATAACTCAGGGTCTTCCGGGTCTTTTAATCCAATTATTGAGGTAGCCAATTATAATCCAATTTTAAAAAAAGGAAAACACCACAAAAAACAAAAACAAAACCAGTAACAAGTAAAAAGCCCAAAATTAAAAAGAAAAAGATTCTTCAGGTTCTTCAATACCTTAATCCAATTGTAGAGTACGCAAATATAATTCAAAAGTAAAAATTAAAAGATGAAGAGAAAAAAAGAAGCAAAATAAAGCCCAATAATATCAAAAAATAATAAGCAAAGAAAAAGGAAAAAAAAGAAAAAAGAAAAGGAGAATTCTTCAAATTCTTCCCACCTTAATCCAATTGAAAAACCTCAGAAAATGAAAAAAAGCCATAAAAATAAGTCAAAAATAGAAATCAAAAAGGCAGACATCCCTATAAAAAAGAGAAAAGAAGCAAAAAAAAAAAGAGTATTCTGAGGCTTCCCCTTTAAAAAAAAAAAACTAAAAATGAAATATAATAAAAGATAAAAAATAAATATATCAATATTACAAAATAGTGTGGGGTTGGAGGGGAGGGATGAAACAATTAATAAGGAGTTAAAAAAAACAAAACACTGCCTTTTATTTATCCAAGGCTCTTATTTGACTTCTCCACAAGTTTCAAAGCCAAACTTCAAATATTCATTTAATAATAGAAGTTCCAAAGAGCACCTGTATAAACATCCTCCAGTACTCTTCCCTCTATCTTATCCCCAGAAAAAAGCCTAAAAAGAGAAAAAAAAATATGTATGTATATTTATGTATATTAAAAAAAGATATTAAAGGGGGCCTCTATTTTAAAAAATACAAACAGTCAGAAAAGCAAAGAGAAAACAAGTAAATATAAAAATATAAAAGAAAAAAAGCCAGTCTGATTAACTATAGTGCAATAGAAATTCCTGCCCCCCGTCCCCATCTCCTCCGCTCCCCCTCCTGTCTCAGACCCCCAGATCTCCCTCCTGGGCCAAGGGGTGCATGGGAGTGAAACCCCCCAATGACCGGAGACCTGGGACACAGGGACCCCCAAGGGCACCTTCAGAGCCTTGGAGGTGGGGAGGCCGAAGGGGGTCACAGAGCCTACTATAAGCACCGCATCCACACAACCAGAAGACCTGGGGCCTCCAGGCACCCCCAACCCCTTTTCTTGGGGGGCCTGGCAAGAAGAGAGGTGGGGCGCCCAAAACAGGGCAGCCTGGAGAAGCCTTTGAGGCGGCCTCAAAAGGCAGCCCTGAGACCTCCAGGAAGGAAAGATGGACGATGCAGGGAGTCCTCCACTTACGATTGCCCTGGAGCCCCAACGCTCGTGTTGCCCAGGGAGACGTCTGTTAAGTGGGCTTTAACCCACTTTATGACCTTTCTGGCCCTGTTTGCTAAGCAAATAGCTGCAGACTTTGCTCACCCAAAGGTCACAAAAGGGGATCATGTGACACCCTCCCAGGACGCTGCAGTTTTCATAAGTGTGAGACAGTTGTTTAAATGTAAATCCTGAGACCCGAGGGAGGCTGCCAGGGCCGCAAGGGTGGAAAGGGGCCCTAAGTCATTTTTTTAGTGCCACTGTGGTGTTGAATGGTCACTAAACAGAACATTGAAGGTCGAGGACCCTCTGCCCAGGAAAGAGTGAAACCGTCACAGGAGGGAGGGAAGAGGAGGATTCCCTAATAAGTCCTGGCAGAGCTGCAGGGAAGTTTCTCCCGGCCTCCTCCTCCTCCTCCTTCCACCTGATTCCCGTCCTGCCTCTTTTCCCTCCGTCCGTCCATCTTCCTCTGTCAGTCTGCGCTCCTTTTAAATCCCAAGAAAGAAATACTCAGACTCCATGGTGTAGAGCAAAGTTATCCTTTTACTAAGAAATAAAGTGGAAGCTGCAAATCAATTCCGAAACTGAGAAATTGGTGGGTAGAATACACATACAAAGAAATAGGTTTGTTCCCAACCCCCCAAAGTTCAAATGATTCTTCCAATTAAAACTTTTGAATCAGCTCATGTGGTCACCTCCAGATGGTGATGAGGCGTCTTGTCAAATGACCTTGACATATTTTGATAAAAGTTCGCAGTTGCACAAAAGAGGACAGAAGATAGCCAAGAAACGGAAAGTTAAAGAAAAGAATCCCCCCTCCCCTTGCTAGCCCAGCAAGGAATGCAAACACCTCCAGCCTTCTTCCCCTCCAAAATCCCCCCTCCCACCGTTGTCATGACAGCCAAGAGAAATAATGAAATAATAGCAGAAAAGCAACAGAGGAAGATATCTTGAGGCTGACATCCTCCTATGCATCCCTGGGAAAGAAACGGCCTGGAAGCCCCTTCGGGTTCTGAGGGAAATGAGCTCAGGGGGTCAGAGCTCTGGGGCTTCAGTCTGACCTCCCTGATTTTGGGGTCTCCTGCCACCCAGAAGGCCGTTTCCTGACTTCTGAAAGGATAAAGAGACTCTCCTCTGGCCTCGGCCCTTCCTTCTGGCTGGGACCAGGAGCTGGTGGGTGTCACACCTGGGGGAATAGCAGCCCCCACCTGCAAGGTGCAAAGCTGGCACACCAGACTCGGATCTTGGCAAGAGATGCAACCTGGGGATCCCTCCCCCCCATTTGCTGCCCTCCTGCCCTGGGCCCCAATGCAGAAGTTCCCCCCATCTGCCCATCAAGGCCTGAGGGAGCCCTTTCCATGGGGCGCCCCACTTCTGAGAGCAGGAGGAGGAAGAAATACCTGGTTGCCCCAGGGGGAAATTGGCAGCAGGTGCCCAGGCTGACCTCCCCTCCCCACTGCATCCCACTAGCCCCTAGGAGGGCCCCTCCCTCAGGGGCAGGCGTTTGTGCCATTGTGATCCCCTTTTACGACCTTCTGACAAGCAAAGTCAATGGGGAAGACACGTTCACTTAAAGACTGGATTCCAACAGCATAAACTGCAATGATTCCAATAGCACCTGAGCTTCCCAGACCAGATGGGGTGGGGGCTCCCCCTCCCTCCCTCTCCCCAGCCTCCCCTCCCTGCCCTCACTAGGAAGGGGGCAGACCTCCTGCAGACCCCCTGACACTGCAGGACTCCTCTGTGCCCCCTCCTCACAGCACAGCCCCCTGCCAAACCCTCCCCAAATCCAGCCCGTTGGAGGTCGCTTGACCGGCAAGGAGGAAGCCAGGCCCAGAGAGGCCCCTCAGACTTGGTGAGCTGGGTGGGAAGGTGGTCCGGAAGCCCCCAGGGGAAGCCGGCCCAGAGATCTTGGCCAGGCTGCTCAGAAGCGGTTGCCATTGCCTCTTTCCCAGGTCTCCGAGAGAGTGGCTGGCCCAGAGCCTCCTAGCTGGCTTGGAGCCCTAGGCAGGACTGGAACTCAGGGCCCCCCAGGATTGAACTCCCACCCCACCCAACTGCCTCTGGCGGGATCCACACAACCCACTGAACCCAATCTCTTCCCCAGTGGCTGCATTCACACCTGCGCCTCTAAACCATGGTTTGTTTCCGGAGGTTGAACCTGTTGGCTGAGCAGTCACTGGATGATGGGGACTCGGAAGAAATTGAATTCCTGGGAGAGAAGCTGATCAAGAGGAGGTACAAAGGCAGGCCTCGACTTCCAACCGTTCATTTAGTGACCAATCCAAGTTACAATCACACTGAGAAATAGGACTTGGGACTGTTTTTCACAATTAATGACCTTTACAGAATCAAATGCAGAGATCAGAATTCAGAATTGGCCACAGTTTCATGTTTATAATGGTACCAGCGTCCCAGGGCCATTGTGATCCCCTTTTATGACCCTCTGACAAGCAAACTCAATGGGGAAGCCAAATTCACTTAATGATCGGGTTCCTAACTTATCAACTACAATGATTTATTTAATGACTGTGGAAAGAAAGGTCTTCAAATGGGGCAAAACTCACTTGATGGATGTCTCACTTAACAACAGAAATGTTGGGCTCAGTTGTGGTCATAAGTCGAGGACTTCCAATATTGGGGGCCCTTCTCTTCTGGCAAGGATCCTGTTCACACAACACACAGCCCTCCTGAGAGAAGCCAGAGGTCCACATGGAGCCTCCTCAGGGCCTGAGAAATCTTGGATGACCACAGCCCCCCTCCTCCCTCCTCTGGGATCTCTCTGGGACAAACACAGAAGTTGGGGTGGGCTCATTCCTGACCCAGGAGGGGCTTCCTCCCCTCTGGGCTTCACCCGGCTTCGGTCAGACATGGCTGGGAACCTCCTGGAGGAGGAGAGAGTCTCATTGCACATCAACCTGGCCCTGAAATGCTACAGCTTGAACCCGGAGCCACCAGGATCTGCTCTGCAGGCCCTGAGAGCAGAATCTGAGGGAGGTTAAGGGGGAGAACATCCAAGTGGTGGACCTGGGATACGGGCCTTCCTCTGCTCCTCCCTGCCAGGGTGAGTCTGCCTGTCCCTTCAGTTCCCCTCCTCACTCAGCCCCCCAGTTCTCCCTCCTGGGCCAGGAAGTCCATATTAATGCCCCCCCCCCCCCCAGTGAAGAAACATCCTCCCTGAACAACAGATGCCAATAAACCAGGAAAAAAGGAGTTCCAACAGCACCTTTTTGGGGATAGAAAGTCTCAACCCCAGAAATTGGGAAGGTCAGAGGGATTTCCCCCCCCCCCCCCAAATAGAAGATCTCCACAACATAGGAAGAGCCACCAGATCTCCAGAAATCCTGTCACTAGAAATCAGGTTGCACCATCCACCACACTGTGGGCATCACCGCCATCTTTGTAGGGTTTCCCTGTGATAAGATGTGTTAAGTACTTGGACATGGGTCGGAGTAAATGGAGACAGCCTCTGAATAGTGATTTTCAGATCTTTATTAGCATAGTGACTTCTCAAAACAACAACAGTGAACCCTGCCTTATATAGGCAACCTTTGTGAGAATTGTCCAATAGCG
>JAUCBL010000109.1:452500-476316 GCA_033807585.1 Hydrophis major | reverse complement strand
AGAGAAAGTTAAAGAAAATGATGTATCAGTTTAAGGAAAAACTGTATATTAAAAAGGATGTTTATAAAAGGGAAAAAAAATTCTCTAAGGGCAGTTTGGGTGGTAGGAGCTAAATGCAATGTTGAAGTTTTAAGCCTGTATGTTAAGAAGTCAAAGAATAAGATGGATTAGAAAGTTTTTTTTTAAATGGTTTTTTGTGTTTTAAAAAGTTTGGTCCTTGAAGGAAAGAGGGTTAAAAAAAGGAAAGGTTTTCCCCCCCCCCTCTTTTTCTTTCAGTAAAACCAAAGAATTTGAAAGAATACGATGAATTTTGTAAATAAAAATGGTGACATCTCACAAAGATTACTAGGTGCAAATAGAAATACATATTGTTTCCATAGCAAGGAAGAGAAAAGCAGGAATGGTTATATTGATTATTTAAAGAGGAAAATATGTTCTTATTTGGATATCCCTTCTGGAATTTGTGCTTGTGAAGAAAAAAAATATGCAACTTTGATCTTGGTTTGGTTGATTAGAAAGATGTGGTGTTATAGAAATAGCTAGATATATATTAATGTGTAAAAGCAAAAAGTTGTGGTTGGAATGTGTTCATCTTGTACTGTGCTAAGAAGAGTTGGAAGTCAATGCCCCCTTTTCTTTCTTTTTTCTCTTTCCCCTTGTATTTTACACCCCCTTTTCCCCACTCTTTTTCCCTCCCTTAATTTCCTAGTTTCTTTTCTTCTTTGTATTTATATAATAAAAAAATAAAAATGATAGAGAAGATAGAAAAGAAAAGGAGAGAGGCCAGGAGTGGCATTCAAATTTTTTAACAACCGGTTAAACAACCGAAATTTTATCATGGACGACCAGTGGTCCCTGGCCACCGGTTGGCGACCACTGATCTAAGGCATATTTCTCTCTTGTGATTCTTCAACAGGTTTTCCACAGTTACAATGGACAGCCTGCGGATGTGGCACACGTCTTTTCTCTGCATGCTTGTGCAGTCATCTCCAACTTGATATTTGGGGCTGCGGTGAGTCTTCCAACCTGCTGTGTAATTGCTCTGCTTTCCCGCGGATTGTCTTCTCCAACTACCTCTGTGTTTTCACCCATCATAGGACATTTCCGCCATCAAAGAAATGCATAACTGTATGATCGAGCTCGTTGAAAATTGGAGTTCTGCTTCCATCCAGATTCTGGATTTTCTTCCCATCTTCAGGGTGAGACCTGGTTAGAGGGCTTTTTGTGTGTGTGTGGGGGGGGGTGCCTTCAGGTCAGGCTTGCAGATCTAAAACTGACATGCAACATTTTAGATCTGAGCCAGAGGCATTTCCTGGGAAAGAGTCAAAAAAAAATGTCAAGGTGCTACCCCAAGCATAGGCGTATGTCCACGTAACAGATAACAGATAACCAGACTTGGAAGAAAACTTGTAGGTCATGTAGTAGTCCAACCCCACACCCAAGCAGGAGACCCTACACCATTTCTGACAAATGGCAGTCCAACCTCTTCTTGAAAGTCTCAAGTGATGTCGCTCCCACAACTTCTGAAGGCAACTTCTGTTCCATTGGTTGATTATTCTCACTGTCAGAAAGTTTCTCCTTATTTCCAGGTTAAATCTCTCCTTGTTCAGTTTCCATCCATTATTCCTTGTCTGGCCTTCAGGTGCTTTAGAAAATAGCTCAACCCCTTCCTTTCTATGGCAGCCCCACAAATATTGGAAGACCGCTATCCTGTCTCCCCTGGTCCTTCTCTTCACTAGACCAATCATGCTCAGTTCCTGTAACTGTTCTTCAGTCCCCTAATCATCCTGGTTGCTCTTCTCTGCACTTTTTCTAGTATCTCAGCATCTTTTTTATAGTGTGGTGACCAAAAGTGGGTGCAGTACCCTAGGTGTGGTCTTACTAAGGCTTTATAGATTGGTATTAATACCTCACTTGATACCTCACGTATAAAAAGAGGAAGGGTTGTAATCATTAAATCACAGCCACAATCTACTTGATTGACCTTCCCCTGGATGATATGACTGACAGACAATCAGAACAGATATCCATTCTTTTTGTTTCTGTTTTTGTCTCTGTCTCTATCTAAATGAATGCATGCATGCACAGGGGTTTTGTTCATGATAAAATGTTCTACTTTTTGAGACCATAGACTTCCATTATCTGTAGCAAACATGGGCTGGCAGGAAGTTAAATGTTTCATAAGTTTCCATCACAAGTGAAACAAACTATATTGAGAAGGATACCTTACTAGATTGCACTTCTGATGCTGATATATCGTGTGGTTTATTAGAATGTCATAAATTGGTCTTGCACATGCCAACTGCTGAAGGACAACCAGTAACATTGAATGTTGAAAACAGCCCAGTTCTCTGCACATAGAAAATTTGGGAAAGAAGCTACTACTTCTTCTTCTTCTTCTTCTTCTTCTTCTTCTTCTTCTTCTTCTTCTTCTTCTTCTTCTTCTTCTTCTTCTTCTTCTTCTTCTTCTTCTTCTTCTTCTTCTTCTTCTTCCTCCTCCTCTTCCTCTTCCTCTTCTTCTTCTTTCTCTTCTTCTTCTTCTTCTTCTTCTTCTTCTTCTTCTTCTTCTTCTTCCTCTTCCTCTTCCTCTTCCTCTTCTTCTTCTTCTTCTTCTTCTTCTTCTTCTTCTTCTTCTTCCTCCTCCTCCTCCTCTCCTCCTCCTCCTCCTCCTCTACTTCTACTTCTACTTCCTCTTCCTCTCCTCCTCCTCCTCCTCCTCCTCTTCCTGCTCCTCTTCTTTCCTTTTCTCCTTTCTAGCACTGATGATGTTGCCTTCTTCTTCTTCTTCTTCTTCTTCTTCTTCTTCTTCTTCTTCTTCTTCTTCTTCTTCTTCTTCTTCTTCTTCTTCTTCTTCTTCTTCTTCCTCCTCTTCCTCTTCCTCATTCCTCTTCCTCTTCCTCTTCCTCTTCCTCTTCTTCTTCTTCTCTTCTTCTTCTTCTTCTTCTTCTTCTTCTTCTTCTTCTTCTTCTTCTTCTTCTTCTTCTTCTTCCTTCTTCTTCTTCTTCTTCTTTTCTTCTTCTTCTTCTTCTTCTTCTTCTTCTTCTTCTTCCTCCTCCTCCTCCTCCTCCTCCTCCTCCTCCTCCTCCTCCTCCTCCTCCTCCTCCTCCTCCTCTTCTACTTCTACTTCTACTTCCTCTTCCTCTTCCTCTCCCTCCTCCTCCTCCTCCTCTTCCTGCTCCCTCTTCTTTCCTTTTCTCCCTTTCTAGCACTGATGATGTTGCCTTCTTCTTCTTCTTCTTCTTCTTCTTCTTCTTCTTCTTCTTCTTCTTCTTCTTCTTCTTCTTCTTCTTCTTCTTCTTCTTCTTCTTCTTCTTTCTTCTTCTTCTTCTTCCTCCTCCTCCTCCTCTTCTTCTTCCTCTCCTCCTCCTCCTCCTGCTCCTGCTCCTCCTCCTCCTCCTCCTCCAGGCCTCGTTTCTGTACTCTCTTCACAGAAGGGCTCAGCTGCAGCTACATCTGAGTTGTAACTGTTTTTATTTCTTCATAAAAGACAGGAGGGGAGAGCAAAGCCCCATTTTGGACTGAGGCCTTGGGGCAAGGAAAAAGGGAATTCAACATTTTGCTGGCTGTAGCCACCCACCCAAGGCAGTTTCCCCCAAATAACCTCTTCCTCCTCCTCTTCCTCTTCCTCCTCCTCTTCCTCTCCCTCTCCTCTTCGACTTCCTCCTCCTCCTTCCCTCTCCCCTCTTCTCCCCTCCCTCTTTTACTACTTTGGGTGTCGACAGAGACACAATATTCCTAAAATGTGAAAGGGGGAATGGTCAAGGAAGAAATGTGGGAGACCTGAGTGTTTGTGCTGAAAGCAACTTCATTCAGATCGTCTGCTGTTGCCCTAGGTGTTCCCCAACTCCACTTTGCGGGCATCTACTCTCCTGTGTCAAAAACCCGGGGATGCCTTGATCCAAAGCCAGATGAAGAAACACCAGGTGAGAATGTGGAGAATGGCGACTACGTTTAAGGCTATACAGGTAATTCTCGGCATGCAACCATTCGTTTAGCAACTGTTCAAAGTTGCGATGACATTTTAAAAAAGTGACTTACCCCCCTGTCCTCATACTTACGACCATGACAGGGTTCCCCACAGTCACACAATCACGATTCAGATGCTTGGCAACTGCCACATATTTTCGATACTTGCAGCATTCTGCAGTCATGTGATCACCTTGCTGATGGAAAGCAAAATCAGTGGGGGAAACTGGCAGGAAGTCGCAAGTTGCAGTCACATCATGTCTCATTTAACAACTGTGGCGGAAAAGGTTGCAAAATTGTGCGCGGTCACTGAACGAGCCCACTGTGTAATGACCAATCTTCTGGTCCCTTTGGGTGGCTGTAAGTTGTAAGACTACCTGTATCAAGTTAACCTTTTTTTTTTCTTTTTTTTCATGGAGGCTCACAGACAAGAGAATGAGATGAGAAAAAGAATCTACTAATTTAAGAGCAAGAATGATGAGAAGATCTTGCAGTTTTACCCCCCATGCTAAAATGGTCCAGTGTTTCTCACAGAGATGGGGGGAAAGCCATATCTCATCAAAAGTTACTATCAAAAGGGGCAGAGACAAGGAATTATTGGGACTGGGCCCTGAGCAGTTGATTGTTCACTGATGGGATGTATAGATGGATGAAACCAGTTTGTCTTGATTGATGGTGTTCTGACTCAGCCTTAGCAGAAACAAGAAACAGACCCCCCCCTGTCATGAAAAACCCCTTTTTATTTACCTCTTGTGAATTAATTGGATTCCCACCCACCCAAAACGTCCAGGCAATAGTCCTTCAAGGAGTTCACTGCAGTACAGATCTTATCAGTTCCTTGCGATAATTGCAAGGCCGTGAGCTGTGAGCGCCTAGCGAAAGGCTGAAAATTAAGTTCTGGCAAGCAGTCTCTGACACAAAACTGCAATGAGCAAAATCTTCAGAAATACAAACTGTTGTCTCCTGCGACTACCACTCCCCTTTCCTCATATATTTATTTCCCAGCCAGGAAGGGGACATTCAGCATCCATGTCTGCTTTGCTTCCCAAGTTGTCTCCTTGTCTTCTGTTGCTCACCTCTTCTAACTGCTCTGCGCACCTGTGCATGTGGAACAGGCCCCAGCTGTTCTTCCTCCTCACCTCATATCAACCTCCAAAAGCAAGGAGTCAACTGCCTCTCCGGTGGCTGGGAAATGTTGGACAGCACTAGCTCTATCTCTGTGTCTGATGCAGAGCATCCATCAGAGCCTTCCCCAGATTCCAGCACTGGCCCAAATTCCTCCCCAACTTCCTCACTGTCTACCATCAGTTCCGCTGGTAGCTGGCAGGCCACAACAGATTGATTGATTGATTGCACACCCTCCTCTCTTTCTTAGGAGTCATGTAGCCCTTCCAAGATCCAGAACATGCTGGATGACATGCTGCAGCTTCTGCGTGACCATGGTACTGAAAAATGGGGCGAGACTGGCCTCTTGTTGGATCACGTTCACATGGCCATTGTTGACCTGCTTATTGGAGGCACGGAGACCACAGCAACCCTGCTCACTTGGGCTATTGCCTTCCTGGTGCATCGCCCCGAGGTAGGATGAACAGTTGCTGGTGGTGAGAAACATGGTCCTCTAAATCAGAAGTCGAAAACCTTTTGGACCTCAGGGACTGCCAAACTCATCATTTGAAATCCTGTGGAACCACTAATATGAATTTTGACGGTGGCTTGCTGACATTGGTGGGAAAGTCGGTCCCATATTCCAGAGCTGCAGTCATCCCAGGACTGGCCCTTTGGTCATCCTGGAGCAACTGCTCCTGCACCTGGGCATACTGGCCTGCCATGGACTTGAAGAGCTGCTCCGGTGTGACCAAAGGGCCAATCCTGTGACTACTGCAGCTCTGGAATATGGGACCGACTTTCCCACCAATGTCAGCAATCCACCCCGGAGAGGATTTCCCTCCCTTGCCATTGGTCTTACCTTCCAGTTCCAGCTTGTGTGGCTCTACTCAAGGTAAGGTTTGCACTTGGCCGGAGGGTGGGGGCCAGCGGGTGGGCGGGCCATGTGGGTGGCTCAGCCTTGTGTTCCCGCGCAGCCTGGATTAATTGCTTTGTGGGGGACATTTCTCTGTGGATCACCAACATTTTCTCAGTTGGTGACCACTGCTCTAAATCCCTCTTTCGGGGGGCACAGTTTAGCTTTCAGTCAAAGATCTCCTCCTGCTTCTTATCTCTCTTGATTTCTCCACGCAGAAGGAAGTGGATCAAAGTTATTGGCCTTGACTGGGGAAGCTGTGGCCTTCCAGTTGTTGGGCTACATATCTCTACATTGTTCCTCACCACCTGCCATGATGGTGGGGTAATGGGAGTTGGAGTCCTAGAAAAAAAAAGGGGGGCATAATTTCCTCTATCAGAAAGTCAAACTTCATTGAATGTACAGGAAGTTCTCCCTTAACGACCGCAATTGGGATCAGTAAAAATGTCACAAAACAATGAGATTATTATCTCATTGGCCACACTGCTTAGCAATGGTCGTTTTTGACAGTCTTGATTGCGATCGTTCATCAATTGTTAGGCAAGGACCCCCCCAAATCTACACTTTTCCTAGCTTGGTCCCTCCCAGCCCTGCCTCACTTCTTCCAAGGGAAAGGATTGCCTTCCCTTCAACTCCCCCACCCACCTTTTACTCCCAACCCTGCTTTTTGGCAGGCCTGCACAGTGACACTCCTCGGTGGTGGTGACAACACTGGGTATCAAGTCAGTGGTGGGATTCAAATATTGTGGCCACCAGTTTGATAGGCGTGGCTTGGTGGGCGCATTTTACATGCACACGCGTGTCAAATGTGCACTTTGCAGAGGCGTTTGTGGAGGCGCAGAGGCATTTTAACTTGCCTCCTGCAAGCCTGCATGATCCCGGTTGCTTCAACAGCTGCCACGTGGCACTATTCTGTGCCACGCAAAGCAGCTACACTTCATATTCACCAGATAAAAGTTGAGTATGGGAGCCTGGGCGGGCAGGTGGGACCAACAGCAGAGCGGCGGAGAGAATTAGTTCAGTTTCCGCTGCTCATCGCTCCTACCGGCTTGCCAGAACTGGACCGAACCAGTCAAATACCACCACTAATGTCAGTGTTTCTCAGGTAGACCAGTCAGGAAACATGACCAGATGAGCTATTTCTACTTTATTTTGAGGATACACTAACAGACTCTTGCAAGTCTGAAAGTACAAATCTCCCACCATTTCTTTTATAGCCTGAGAAGTTAAAGATGAACCCTTCTGAGCCTCTTTCGTATCAGTTATGCAGACTATGCTTTCTTCTATCAGACCGATCCTTAGGCCAGGGGTGTCAAATTCAAGGCCCATGGCCCGACTCTGGTCCATGGGGTCTTAGATCTGTCTCGCAAGGCCGCCCTGGAAACAGTGGAGGACTAGCTCATGGTGACCTGTTAGCAAAAACAGAGCTTGAGCTCCGTTTCCATCGGCAGAGGGTTGCAGGAGGCTGTCCCAGCTGACAATGGAGCTCGGGAGCATGGTTTTTATTGGTAGAACACTCAGGCCACCAAAGGCGCCCCTGAGATGAGTGATGTCAAGATGGCCACATCCCCTGGCCACATACACCCTGCTCCCCCCAGGCCAAGCACAACCCTGACGCGGCCCTCAATGAAATCGAATTTGACACCCCTGTCCTAGGCAGTATTTCTTTGTCCCGTCTCTCAAGGTTTTCTCATGTCTCATTCCAGATAGTCCTTGACTTACAACCATTCAATCGAGGTTACAACAGCAAAAAAAGGGGGAAAAAGGGATTGATGGCAATTTTTCACCCTTATGACTGTTGCAGCATCCCCATGATCATGGGATCAAAATTCAGTTGCTTGACAACTGGAATGTATTTATGAGGGTTGCCGTGTCCCAGGATCAAGAGATCCTCTTTTGTGATCTTCTCACAAGCGAAGTCAAGGGGGAAGCCAGATTCACTTACAAGCTATGTTTAAAAAATAATAATAAAATTATTTCCTCAATGTTTTAACATTTAAAAACAAATTTCCGCACTGTACAACGTTACTATAGGAGTGTTTACATTGTAAATATCTTCTGTTAACGTGATATACATCTCTGTATTTGATTCTTCATCATTCTAGGCATTTTATACATATATACATTTTTTATTTACATTTATTTACCCAAAAACCTTATTGTTTTGTAGTTTTATAGTATTACATAGATCCTTTGACGCCTTTGCATCTTATTCTTATCCATTCATACCAAACGTCCCCTTACAAACTATGTTACGCCTTAACAACTGCAGTGATTCATTCAACAATTATGGCAAGGAAGGTCGCAAAATGGGGCAAAATTCCCCTAACAACGGTCTCACTTAAGAATATAAATTTTTGGCTCAGTTGAGGGGGCGGGGTCATACGTCGAGGCAATCCTGTATATCACTCTTCACCAACGGAAGGCTTCCTGCAAAAGTCAACCTCCCCAAAGCTTTGTTACAACTTCTTGCTTAGCAAAATACATTTGGGCCTCAGTTGTGCTCCTTAAGTCAAGAACTGCCTGTCAGCAGCCTCAGCCTGCTTCTGCTTTTGGCCTTGGTGCCACTGCTGCTGGGGGTGGGAGGGTGTTTCAACTCCTGCTCCACAAAGCCCTATCTGTTCTCA
Source organism: Hydrophis major (assembly GCA_033807585.1). Lineage (NCBI taxonomy): Eukaryota > Metazoa > Chordata > Lepidosauria > Squamata > Elapidae > Hydrophis > Hydrophis major. The sequence continues at coordinate 467,703 of JAUCBL010000109.1, read as the reverse complement.
GTGAGTCTTTGCTATCTTCTTCTTCCCACTGCTGATAAGTTGTGCCTGGAGGGGCCTATTTTGAGACAGCTGTGGCCTCGGGAAGGCCTTGGGGTTGTTTCAGAAAAAAGGCCTCGCATGACCCATGGCTGCCTTGCAAAAAGGTCAGATGGGCTTTGTCAGCAGTGGGAGGAAGAAGACAGCAATAGCAAATTCACTTAGAATAACCAGGGGTGCGATTCAACCGGTATAACAACCGGTTTGGTGAGCGCATGTGCTCCATGTTTCAAAAAGCTAATACTTACCTTCAACTGCAGCTGAAGAAAACAGCTGAGATGACTTCCGGTTTGAACTCCTTCGGCGACATGCGCGGTTTCGATCGGTGCTCATCGCTGGCGCGCCCGAGCCGGCTGGTTTCAGGGATAAGCCACCCCGTAGAGGTGGTGAAGAGGGGGAAGACTGCCAGCAGGGTTGAGGAGAGCCGCATCTTTCCTCCCCAGCTGGCCATTACTCCCTTTCCCGAAGGTGGTTGCAGCAGTGGTCAGAAATGGCCACCACAAAGAAGAACTCGACCGGAAAAGAATATGCAGGAGGAAGATAAGAAGAGAAAGTTTTGGTTGACCGGGTTAAATTGAAAAAGCAACAACATAAGGTACCCTGGAATTTAAACTATAAAAATAACATTGTTCCCAAAGAAGATTTTGAAGCAGCGAAGGAAAGTGGAAAAGGGAAAGGATTTGGGGTTTTTTCTCCTCCCTTCCTTATACTGACAGCTAAGAGACTTAAGTAAGAAATTGACAAAAATCCATTTTGACATTAATAGGCATTTAAGCTGAAAATAATATGTCAAAGGGATATTTAAAAACTTAAAAGCAGGAAAGGAGAGAAAAGAATAAAAGGGCAGGATCTGGAAAATTGAAGCAGACTGCCTGGAACTAAAAGGAATTTACAGTGAAACTTTAACAAGATTCCTAAAAGATACATTCCAACTGAAACTTTGTAACAAAATAATAGAACCCCAGGAAGAGAAAGTGAAAAAAGAAGCAAGAAGAAACAATTTTGGATTATTTGGATTACTTGGTGGTTTGGGGATTTTTTGGCTATTGCATTTAAATGACTAAATTGGATGGTTGTTGAAAAGTGTTTAAAATGGCATCACTTCTAGAACAATTGAAAATGGAACTTAAAAAACAGAAGATGCACAAGAAGGGAGAGGTTCTTTTGGCTTCGTATTTCAATTCCTAGAAATGGAAATCTGGAACTATGAGAAACAACAAGAAACGCTTGTAGAACAAGAAGATCTGGACAAAGAAGAAGCCATCTTTAATGATCAAGTAATTTTATGTGGGGGGGGGAGGACAGGGGGGAAAGAGAGTGAAAAGTTTAAGATTTGAAAAAACAACCAAAACAAAAGAATAGTTTGAAAAATAATTACAATATTAGAAAGCAACAGAAGAGGGGATTATAGAAGAGAGAATTAGAAGTAGAGAGACAAGGGGTAAAAAGGGGAGGGAGAAGAAGAGGGGGAAGAAGGAAAGGAAAAGAAGTTATAAAAGACAGAAACAAGATATAGAGAAACAGGGAAAAGGTATAAGGATTGAAAGTACAAGCCTGTTCAGAGATAATGGGTGAAAAATTAATTGAAAAAGGGATTCTGCAAAGGTGCCTAAGATAGTATTGTTATATTAGAAATAGAAACAATTTTAGAAATATGATGACTAAAATGATGGATAAAATATTTATTGTAATATAGCGAAATGTTTGTTAATAAATAAATGAAAGAAAGTGAATGAGAGAATGAAATTAGGAAAGGATGGGAACATTTTAATTATTATTAATGATTTATAAAAATATAAGCGAAGAGAAATATGAAAAAAAAGAATTAATTGTGGGAACCTTATAAGCATTCATAAGGAAGTGTGATATTCAATTGAAAAGAAAAAGATGTTAAGATTTTAATGAATATTAACGATAAAATTGAATTGGAATGGAATGAGTGTTTTATTTACATATATATATATATATATATATATATATATTCTTAAGTTTTCGCGGGTACTTACATGTCTGGCATGTAATACCCGAACAAAGCTGAATGCCAGACATATATATATATATATATATATATATATATATATATATATATATATATATATATATAATTTTTTAAGGATATAGTGTGTATTTTAAGAATGTACCAAGCAGAATTTGATTGGAAGTTATGTATTATATTGAATGTTATAATCTTAAAGGTATAAATTGAAGTTTAAATAAGAATTGAATGGACAAAATCAAAAGATATAAAGGTGGCATACTCCAATTAATAACTACAGGGGAAATTTTGTTTAATGAGAAAAGATAATATGAAATTGAAACAGGATAGACAAAAGTACAAATGTAATGATCTGAATTGAGATATGAGATAATTAAAAATAAAGTTGAGAAAATCAAAGGAGGGGAAAAACTATGTAGAAAATGTTTAATAGTAATAAGACATGGAATAGAACACAAAGATGAACATGAAATTGAGTTTGTGTCTGTATGAAGAAGTGACAGCCCGTGATCATGCTACTCTCAAAAAAATATATTTTATTTGTATTATGTTTTTTTTTCTTTGTGAAAACTCAAATAAAATTTACATTAAAAAGAAGAAGAAAACAGCTGAGGTGTGGCAAACTGCTTTGTTGTGCGAATCAGCTGTGCTCTAACAAAAAGACATAAAGCACAAGAAACAGCAGAGACATGCAGGCCCACATGCTCATTGGAGAGAACCGAACCAGGAGAATTCCACCCCTGAGAATAACTTATATAAACCCTATAGTGATTTACAGAATTCTCTAGGCGGTTTACAATGTCAGCATATTTTCCCTCAACAATCTGGATCCTCATTTGACCGACCTCGGAAGGAGGGCAGGCTGAGTCAACCTTCAGCCCGTCAGAATCGAACGCCAGGCTGAAGGCAAAGTTAACTTGCAATACTGAACTTTAACTATTGAGCCACCTTCAGATGGTGAAGGTCAGGTGGGGTGATGAGCAAAGAATGGCAAGGAGGGTGGGTGAGGGAGGATAGATAGCCACAAAAGCAGAATTGGGTGAGGAGATAAGGCAGTTAGGGGGAAGCTGAAGCACACTGTTATGAACTAATAAAGGCATTTAATCAAGTTTTAACAACCTTAAGAAAAAGCAGGGTTCTAATCCTGCACTTCTGATTGGCCGATAATAGCGATATCGGATTGGTCCTTTCTGGGACATCTGATTGGCTGTTAACGGGCCAACTCTCATTGGTTCAAGGGTTTAACACTTCCATGTTTCTCATTGGCTAATAGGTCAGCAGCCAACCCTCTATAAAGGCTGCTGCCGCCCTAGGGTTTTGCTCTGTTCAGTATGCCTAATAAAGAGTTGAAGTTCACGGTTACCGTCTCGTCTCCGCTCCTTGCACCCATGCGCAGAACTTAACACACACGCTGTGGTTGTAAATGTGGGTGAGGTGCCAACCACTTGACCTTTGACCTTGTGACCAGGGTTGTTGTTTTTTTTGCAAAGATTGCAACTCCAGCACTGTCATAAATTACATCACTGAACAAATGGTCATTTAGTGAGGGCGTTCTACACTGTCTTCTTTCTTCCCAACATGTTTTTTTCCCCTTTTTTTCCTCTGCCACTCCAGATTCAGGAGCAGATCCACCAACTGTCATCGGATTCCCACCGTGATCCGACCGACAGGGATCAGGAGCAGCTGCCTTACCTCCGAGCCACCCTCTGGGAGACTCTGCGCCGACGTCCATCAGCACCCCTGGCTCTGCCCCACATGACCATCTGCAACACCAGCTAACAGGTTTCAAGGGACTCCCCGACCCTCCAAATCTGTCCTTGAGGAAGGGAATTCAGCTTCCCACGCCTTCTCCTGTAGTCTGCCAGGTGCTCTTTCTAGCCAGGTCCCTGCCTTTTGAACATCCATGACCTTCCTTGGCACCAAACAGTCAAAGCAGTGGTGGGGATTCAAAAAAAATTAAAACCAGTTCTGTGGGCGTGGCTTGGTGGGTGCAGCAGGGGAAGGTCACTGCAAAATCTCCATTCCCTCCTCAACCCACTAATCTGCTTTCCTGATTAGGTGCCAAAAATCGGCTCGGTCTCTTTGTGACACCCCTGAGCCACTGCTTGTCTGTCTCTTGTGGCTTCGACTCAAGTGTGTTTTAGAACCTTCGTGAATTCATTATACCCGTGGTGGCTAACCTTTTTGGGCTCCTGTACCAAAAGTTGTGTGTGCACTGGTGCTCCTGCGCTCACGTGCCAGCACCCAGAAGGTAATGCGCAGCCCTCAAGCCCCTACGCATACGTGCACAATCTCCCCCACCCCCGTTACCTGCACTGCACCTCACAGCTGATTTTCGGCTGGTTTGAGGCCTTTTTCGGCCTCCCAGAGGCTTGAAAAAAGCCTCTGCAGGTCGAATAGGCCCATTTTGTCACTTCCAGTATGAACAGGAAGTGATGAAACAGGCCTATTCAGCCTGCAGAGACTTTTTTCAAGGCCGAAAAAGACCTCAAACCAGCCGAAAATCAGCCGTGAGGCATGCGCATGCATAGTAAAGTAGGTTTGCCTGCAGCTCGCCTGCTGGCACCTGTGGCACATGTGCCATAGGTTTGCCATCATGGGTCTATACCATGACTCCATTTGTGATGGATTATGAAATGGATAATTATTTTTTTTAAAAAAATCATTGTAGAATTATTAACCCATCTTTATTATTTTTAAGAATAAGGTAGCAAACATATCTAATATACCTTTCTCCTCCTATTTCCCTCACAACAACAACCTTTTGAGGTAGGCTGGGCTATGAGAGAGAGAGAGAGCCATCTTTCATATCTAAGGCGAGACTAGAACTCACCATCTCCTGGCCCAAAGTCACCCAGTCACCTTTCATGCCCAAGAGAGGACTAGAACTCATCATCACCCAGCCAGTTTTGATACCTAAGGCAGGACTAGAACTCAGCAGCTTCCAGGTTTTGAGCCAGATGCCTTAACTGCTAGACCAGGAGTCCCCAAACTTGGCAAGTTTAGGACTTGTGGACTTCAACTCCCAGAATTCCTGAACTAACATGACTGGAGGAGGAATTCTGGGAGTTGAAGTCCACAAGTCTTAAAACTTGGCAAGTTTGGAGACCTCCATGCCAGACCAAACTGTGTCTCTGATGTTCTTGGATGCCTATGAGACCCCCAATCTCAGGGCAAGCAAAAGGAACGAATTACATTGCTGAAGCCTTGTTGATATAATTGTTGTCTTCTTTTTCCTCTTCCTCTCACACCCTCTCCCAAGTCTGTCTGGTTTCTCCATCCCTAAGGGCACGACGGTCATTCCCAACCTCTATGGGGCCCATCATGATGAGACCAAGTGGCATCATCCTCTGGAGTTTAGGCCAGGCATTCTTATTTGCAAGAGAGAGAGAGAGAGAGAGAGAGACTGAGTTCCTACATCACACTAACCCAGAATGAAATTTGCTTGGCTTTGGGTTAGTGCAGTATTCCTCAACCTTGGCTATTTTAAGACAGGTGGACTTTCCCAGAATTCCCCAGCCAGCATGTGGAAGACAACCTGCCTTAAAAGCGGAAGCAGTATGCTCTGTCCCATAATTGGGTAGACCAGGTTGCCTTGATAGACCTGTCCCACTGGAAAAAAACACTTCACCTGTCTTAAAGTTGCCAAGGTTGAGAAACACAGCCTTAGTGTGTTGTGTCAGTGCAGCTTATTGTGAACTAATCAGTAAAGTATGTTTCAGAAAACCATAGCTTAGGGCAGTGGTAGCTAACCATTTTGGGCTCCTGTGCCAAAAATTGTGTGTGTGCTTTCGCTTGTGCATTCGTTTGCCAACACCCAGAAGGCAATGTGCGTGCCCCCCCCCTGCACATGTGCGCACAATCCCCGCTGCCCTCTTACCTGCACTGTGCCTCACAGGTGATTTTCAGCCTCCCAGAAGCTTGAAAAAAGCATCTGCAGGCTTTGCAGGCTGAATAATAGGCCAATTTCGTCACTTCCAGAAGTGACAAAACGGGCCTATTATTGGGCCTATTATTGGGCCTTTTTTCAAATCTCTGGGAGGCCGAAAAATGCCTCAAACCAGCCAAAAATCAGCTGTGTGCATGCACAGTGAGGTAAGCGTGTCTGTGGCTTATGTGCCAGCAGAAATGTCTTTTGTGCCAGCACAGGTGGCACGCATGCCATAGGTTCACCATCATGGGCTTAGGGCAACTATAGAGAAAGAGAGATAGCTTGGGGAAGAAATTAGTGTGAATTTTATGATGTTTAAATGTCCAAATAAAAGTTGGGGTTTACCCATCATACTAAGCCGCATACATATGCGATTTGTTTTTGACCCAGCAAGATCAAAAATGGGGTGGCACTGTGGCTCAGTGATTAAGACGATGGGCTTGTTGACTGGAAAACTGGCAGCCCACGTTCGAGACCCAAGCACTACAAGACAGGATGAGCTCCCTTTCTCGTCCCAGCTCCTGCCAAACCTAGCAGCTTGAAAGCATGCAAATGCAAGGAGATAAATAGGGACCACTTCAGTGAGAAGGTAACAGTGATCCGTGACATCATGTTGGCCACAAGAACACAGAAATGTCTTCAGACAGCGCTGGCTCATTGGCCTTGAAACAGAGATGATGAGCGTCGCTGCCGATAGACACCAATAACTAGTAGAGTAAAATCCACAGGGACTCCTTTCTCTTTACCTAGTGAGGCTACGGGAATAAAGTCCCAAATTGCTTGAAGCTCAAATTTTATATGAATCTTCTGATTTCAGCTAAGCATTTGTGGGAGGGGGTGAATGGGAACCATGGTTTATTTCTGGCTTATTTGTTTATTTGTTTGTTTATTTATTTATTTTGCCCCATCCAAGCCTCTCATCCAACATTTCCTCTATCTATCTATCTATCTATCTATCTATCTATCTATCTATCTATCTATCATCTATCTATCATCTATCTATCATCTATCATCTATCATCTATCATCTATCATCCATCTATCTCATCTATCATCTATCTATCTCATCTATCATCTATCATCTATCATTCATCTATTTATCTCATCTATCTACCTACCTATCTATATCATCTTTCTATCTATAATCTATCATTCATCTATCTATCTATCTCATCTATCATCTAGCTAGCTAGCTAGCTAGCTAGCTATCACCTGTCATCTTTCACCTTTCATCTATCTATCTATCTATCTATCTATCTATCTATCTATCTATCTATCTATCTATCTATCTATCTATCCATCCATCCATCCATCCATCCATCCATCCATCCATCCATCCATCCATCCATCCATCCATCCATCCATCCATCCATCTATCTATCTATCTATCTATCTATCTATCTATCTATCTATCTATCTATCTATCTATCTATCTCTTTCTATCTCTACCTACCTACCTACCTACCTATCTTATCTATCTATCTTTCGATCTATTGATCTATCTATCATCTATCTATTTATCTATTTATATCATCTATCTATCTATCTATCTTATCTATCTATCTATCTATCTATCTATCTATCTATCTACCTACCTACCTACCTACTTAGTTACTTCATTATTTTAGCCTGCCTTTATTATTTTTATACATAATTTAAGGGTCTGAACACATTCAATATTCCTTCCTCCTCTTATTTTTCACAGAACAACAACCCTGTAAAGTGGGTTGGGCTTAGAGAAGGAATGACAGGCTTCAAGTCACCGAAAAGCCAGTTTAGAACTCGCAATCTCCTGGTTTCCAGTCTGGGGCCTTCACTACTTTGACCAAAATTGCCTGTCCTTGTGAATCTGACCGGTTTCTTTCTTCTGTCCAGAGAGATTCCTGGAGAATGAAGCCTCCTCTGTGGAGGCCCAACGGAATCTGGGTGCCATTCAGCTGTGGGGGGCCGCGGGTGTGCCTGGGAGAAGCCTTAGCCCGCACGGAGTCCTTTCTTCTTCCTTGCTTACATCCTGCGAGATTTCCAACTCTTGCCTGTGGCCACCGGGATGCCTTCCTGACCTCCGGGGATCGTTTCGATTCCTTATTCATTGCAAGCCCTTCTTGGTGCGGCTGGTAGCCCGGATGAGGACCCCAAAGGCCCAAAAAATGAAGCCTTTCCCACCCTTCCTACTGGGCGGAAAACTGAGATCGTTCACCTTGCTTTTTGTTCGCATGATCTCATTCAGCTCACTGTCATATTGTGGGCTTCTGCTTCCCACCTTATTATGAATGAGTTTGCCAGTCACTAAAGTTCAAATCGATGGGCAAAATCCTTTTTCCTTGGCAGGTTTGAACCCCTTCTTATGAGATTCCACATTCCCCTTGGAGAACTTGCTTTGTGATTTCAAAGAACTGGAAACATGAATCAAAAAAACTCCTAGTTCCTGAAAACCTTGGTCAAAGAGACCACCCCTCTTTTACCACCATCTTGGCAGTTCTCAACTTTCACCTATCTCACCAGTCGTGCATGGATTTTAGGACAGGTTTAAACTGAAGGAGGTCTTCATTGAGCAATGCCCTGATAGGAACATAGTGGCTTAAGTGGTTAGGATGCTGGGATGGAGGAGGCTAGGATAGCAAGCCTGCATTCGAAACCCAAGTGCTGTTGTGTGGCAGGCTTGAGCTCCCATCCTTCACTCCAGCTCTTGCTGGGGACATGAAAGGAGCCCTCAACTAGGCATCCTCTGGGCAACAACAACCTCACCAGCTATTCCTTTCAACCTGGAAGTACCTTGGTGCTTCTGATATGAGTGGAAAAAGAGAGAGAGAAAGTCATGTCCCGATAGCCTCATTTAATAATCATTTGCAGTTCTCATGGTCATGACAAAATGATCCATATGACTTCCACCCTGATGACATTCTGGAAGCTATTAAAGGCCTGGCTATTGTCCCAAGCTTTACCACTGTGTGATGTTGAGCTTCTATTGGGTTATTCTTGTTGCTTGGTATGTTTGATTTTAGACTGGCCCTATTTTTTTTAGGCTGTCTCCCATAGAGTTGTTTGAGAATTAGATGGTCTGTAAATAAAATAAATTAAAAACAATCCAGAGAGGAACAGGAAATGCTTTTGAATGCCCATTTGATACCCATTTATACTTTTTAATGCTCACTGATAATTCTGGTACAAAGTCCTGGTGAAGGACACCAGAGCTGGAAGCACCTTGGAGGTCTTCGACCACGGGTGGGATTCAAATTTTTAACCACCAGTTCTGTGGGCATGGCTTAGGTGGTAGGTGTGGCTTGGTGGTCATGTGACTGGGTGGACATGGCTTGGTGGTCATATTATTGGCTGGGTGTAGCCAACTCAATATCACTCACATCGAGGCATGCATCTCCTTGCCTGGCCTCTTATGACTGTGGGGATGCTGCAACAGTCGTAAGTGTGAAAAATGGTCATAAGTCACAAGTGCCATTGTAACTTTGAATGGTCACTCCACACAAGCAAAGTACCAGCAAAGGAGGGAAAAAAACTCCAGAGACGTTCCTGAGACAGGAAGTCTAGTCCTGCCAAGGATGTAATAAGGGTTAACGGAGAGGCAGTTTCTGTAAGCAACACCAGAATGTTTCCTTCCTGCCTTCCTTGCAGGATTAGGCCAATAATTTCTTCTGACAACCGGTTCTCTGAACTGCTTAGAATAGGTGCGAACTGGTAGAATCCCACCCTTGGGACAATTCTACCTAATAATTTCTGCTGACTCAAGAAACAGGGATAGGTGGGTGGATAGCACTCAGAAGTGGGGAAAGGCCCACAGAAAAGAAGGGTTAACAATGGGACCAACACAATTGAGTTGGCATAAAGTTGCCGTTGGCTGATAATAATACTGAGAAATGCCCAGAATCTTAGCTACATTGGAGTCAACACTCTTTTGCTATTGAGAATAATTGGAGAAGACTCTGAAGCAATCAGTTCTGGGATGTTTTGCTAGGTGACATCAGATCTACCCTTTCCAGGGTAGTAGGTCCCACCAATTCCGATTCAGGTTAAGGACATTTCCACTTCACCCTCTTCCATGAGAATCAAAAGAGCAAGCACGGTATTCAGTTGTAAAGCTACTACCAATTCTAAGTTGTTTTCCACCAGACTAAGCTGTTGTGGTTCACCAGCGAGCTGGTGCAGATGGCAGCGGAGTCGGATAGTGAGGAAGAAAGGGGACCAGGCAGGGAGTCTGGAGAGGACTCAGATGAGGGTCCTGTCTTCGATGCAGGGATGGGGATAGGACCATCTTCGGAGCCTTCGGAGTCTGCCAGCAGCGAGGCAGAGGACCCAGGGGAGCCTGTTTCCAGTCCGCATGTGCGTAGAGCTGCTCGAAGGTGAGAGCAGCTGAAGCAGAAGGGGCGACTCGGGAGTAAGGCTAGGAGGTGATTTATATCCATAAGGGATCAAAGTCAGACCTCAATGACGAAGAGCTTTGCAGGAAGCAAAGCAGTTTCAATGGATTCCGAGACCTCCTTGAAGCTTTGCGTATTCTGGTTGGTTTTTTTTCTGGTACTTTGGTCGGTTTCTGTTATAATTAATTGGACTTTTTTTTTACGGCACTGAAAGGCATACTCTTATCTGGGGGAACTGTTTATAATTACTCCTGGCTGAGAATGCAAGTAATTCCCAGCATTGCATTAAAATTGGTTCTGCTTTGAAAATAAGTTTGTATTTCATTAATTTTGACGAAGCCTAGGTCAGAACATAAGCAGCCATTCAAATAACAAAACCCAGACCAAATTTTGAAGAACGTCACTAGTCCCCTTTTGTTTGTCATATTGGATTTTTATTTTAAACATTATCTTTTCCCCATGATCTAAAAATAACTTTTCCTCCCCAAGCACTTCTTTTATAGAAGAGTTTTATTTCCCCCCCCCCCTTATAAAGAAATAATACTTTACAGCTTGCCTTTCCCTCCCACCCAATTTGTGCAAATATCCTGCCTGGCCTCAAGTTGTAAAAGACATCTTCAACGTTCCCTTAATGTCCCGTAAGAAGAAGAAGAAGAAAAGAAGAAGAAAAAACTTTCTTGTGAACTCTTCCACCTGCTTCTAATATCAAGTGTCTTGTCTTGATGAGTATCACAGTCCCAGAGAAGCACAACTTTGTTCCCCCATTGTGTTGAACCAAACTGACAAATCTGCTCGCCTCATCTTTACCCAGTTCAAACAAAAGCATTTGCCCAAGTCGCAAATGTTAGCTCCAAAAGGTGCTGGATGAGCCTTGTGAAGCTGGGTTCATGGAAGACAAGGTCTTGGTTGGGTCACTGATCAAACACACGCTCTCTCTCCCCCTTCAGATCCCATGGTCCTCCTCTCCAAGTTTTCTGCCCTGGAGCCAGCCTTGCCTTTGTGTCTTGGAGATCGTCGTCTCTTGAACAGTTCAAGTCTTCAGTTGTGCTTTGTGACCAGATGGCAGGGGAATTGTGGTTGGTTGGCACAGTCAGCCCAAGGTTTAGACTCGATCTGGCTTTTTAAATTCATCGATTGCAGAGGTGGTATTCAGGTGGTATTGGACCAGTTCCGGAGACCCGGTAGTGGAAATTTTGAGTAGTTCAGAATACCACCTCTGACTGGTCCTGCCCCCATCTATTCTCCGTCTCCCGAGTCCCAGCTGATCAGCTGGGGCTTCTTTTGTTGCCCTGTACAGGAGAATGGAGCTGGAAAGCAGGTTAGTGGGGTGGGGATTTTACAGTATCCTTCCCCTGTCATGCCTACCAAGCCAAGCCACGCCCACCAAGCCATACCCACACAACTGGTAGTAAAAAAAAAAAAAAGTGAATCCCACCCACTGACCTATTGACTCCTTCCCAAGGACCTGAGCTAAGACTTGATAGGTGGCTTAGAAGACCAAATCCAGTCTAAACATCTAGTTATGGGACCAACTGTGACATTTCCACATTTCCAGAGAAGAAAAAGAAACACTTCAGTGACATAATTAGTACTTTGGGAAGGTTGCAGGGAAGTCTCATTAGCTAAAACTATTTGAGAAAGGGGGGGGGGAGGAAATCAGGAAATTAGGATTTTATTAGCATTCTCCCTCTGTCCCACTTTGCAAGTTATAATCCTAGCACTGTCTGGGTACAATCAGGACTCTGGGGTCCTTGGTGCTGTCTGAACTTGGTTGTTTTCTTACATATGTTCCATTAGCAAACTACGTAATCTACTAGGACTAGATAATGTAAACTGGGCAATCTAAAGTAGGTAATCAACGCTAGTTGATGTTACCTAATTTGGTAATGAAACCGCTACAAGAAAACAACCAATGTTAGGGAGCATCAAGGACCCCACAGTTCAATCCTGAGCTTCAAGTATTCTTTTCTATCTGGGACTTCTGATTTGAAATCTGTTCTTTGTACTAGCTTATTAGTAAATTAATCATTAAAAAGTATGTTCCGAATGCCTCATTTTGATCTCTCTTAATCTTTCAAAGGAAGTCTGTCTAGTTCACCAAAGAGATCCAAGAAATGGACAAAACGTTTAAAAGATCAAATTGGGAAGTCATTTCCCACAGCTGTATTGCATTTGCCTCTCTGATTTTAGCCCGAATATTCTGGCTAATCCTGACATTCACCTCATATTTTCTCCAATTCCAGGTATATCACCAATATTTCTCTTAATTCTGGATGGACTTAGTCCAACACACAAAGGCATCAGAGGTTAGGAAAGGAACAGTGGCTCTTCAAATGTTTGGCCCAAATGATACTTTTCCTATTCTTGAATAATGTCATTCTCCCCAGAAAAGACCTGACTCTGTTGTTATATAAGTGTCTCACCAGTAACAGTCCCAAACTGGACCCACAACTCTCAAACAAAATTTACATATTATTTCATTAACCCCAGGATTAAATTAATCAAATTATCAGTTTGGGGTTAACTGTCCAAAAGGAATGGGGAAAAAAAATCAACACGAAACCAAAGGAATGGGGGGAAAAAAAATCAAACCAACATGAAAAGCGCTTTTACGTCAAGCTGCGTTCCCCAACATACTTATGACTTTAACTCCATTTTGAATGTTATTCGCAGGAGAAGGAATTATGGAGCCTGGGTTGGGAATGAAGCTGGGGAGGGAAGGGAAAAATCTTTAGCAGATGAGCTGATGAGAAGCAAAAAGGGGTCAAGAAGGAGAGATTTGGGGCCAGAATCAGGACTGTTGTAAAGTCATTTGATTCCCAGAACCAGAACTCGGGGAAGGGAAGGGAAGCGGGTTTTGGGGGCTGACGTTTTGCCAGCCAATCTGATTTCTTGGCTTTCTTGAAAGCTCTCCTTTACAAAATAAAAATAAAAATCACAGGTAGTCCTCAATTTACAACCATTTGTTTAAGTGACCATTCAAAATGACAACAGCACTGAAAAAAGAAGGGATTGACAGCCAGTCCTTGTGCCACGGTTCGTGGGATCAAAATTGGGGAGCTGGACTCAACTGGCGTTGTGTTTATGACGGCTGCAGAGATCCCCATTTGCATCTTTCCGACAAAGCAAAGTCCGAGGGGTAAGTTAGATTTGCTGAATGACCTCATTATTCGCTTTGCAGCTACCCTGATCTTGTGTGTCCAATCACACTTGGCCAATAAAGTATTCTAATTCTCATTCTGATTCCTTAACAACTGTGATAAAAATTGGCCGTGACTCAATAGTCGCTTTGCTTAATAATAAAAATCCTGCTCCCAATCGTAGTTGTAAATGGAGGACTACCTATGTTCAGATTAATTCCTTTTATCCTCTGAAATTCGATTTCTGAGCTTTCTCTTCCTTTTGAGTGAAGTGCATCTTCTGAAGTCTCCAAAGGTTTTTCTTTCTCCCGTCCCCGCCTTTGGTTTTGACACATTCCTCTTTTTTCCTCAGGATGGGCCAGAAAAGCAGAACAAAGGCCGGGTGTGAGGTATCCTGTTGCAAAAGGGGGTTCGTTGCTGGGATTTTCCGCTGTTGTCGCTGCTTTGCCTCCACCGCTCTCTCCCTTAGTCCATCCCCACGTCCCACTCAAGACCGCTGCAAGAGGCGGAAGCTGCTGGGCCGCAGTTTCATCTCAGTGAAAGGAATGGAAAACTCAAATCCTTTCCAGTTAAACCAGTTGACACCCTGGAATGGAGGAGAAGAGAGGGGATAATACGTGAGAAATACAGAGCCAAGCCCGTCAAATCTAGATTCCTCCACTTTCTGCCAAAGGAAGATAAGTGAAGTCAAAGAAAGAGAGAGAAAGAGAAACTGAGGTAAAAGTGTTTCATACAGGTAGTCCTCAACTTAACGAGCACAATTGAGCCCAACATTTTTGCTGCTAAGTGAAACATTTGCAGGGGTGGACTTCCAAAATATCAGCAACTGGTTTTCTGCCCAGTTGCTGGGTGGGAGTGGCCTAACCAGCCTCCTGCACCATGGTGGGGGGGGCATTTTTGCCCCCTCCCCAGGCTCCAAAGGCTTTGTCACCTTCCCCAAGCCTCAAGGAGAGATTTAACCTGAAAATAAGGAGAAACTTTCTGACAGAGAGAACAATCAATCATGGAACAGCTTTGCCCTCGGAAGTTGTGGGAGCGCCATCACTTGAGACTTTCAAGAAGAGATTGGACTGCCATCTGTCAGAAATGGTGTAGGGTCTCCCGCTTGGGCAAGGGGTTGGACTAGATGACCTACAAGGTCCCTTCCCACTCTGATTATCTGTTATCTGTTATTTATCTGTCTTCGTATGGGCCCTGCACTTATCTGGCATCCAAACGGGCCACATGGAGACTATGGGAGGAGCAGTCAGCCATAAAACTAGTTATGGGTTTTCCCCGAACCGGGGAGAACTGGTAGCAGCCCAACCCTGAACATTTCTCAAGTGAATTTTGCCCCATTTTACGACCTTTTGCCACAGTCGTTAAGGGAATCACTGCCATTATTAAGTTAGCAAGACAGTTGTTAAATGAATCTGGCTTCCCCTTTGACTTTGCTTGTCAGCAGGTCACAAAAGGGGGATCACAGGACCCCAGGACACTGCAACCGTCATAAATGGGAGGCAATGGCTAAGCGTCCAAATTTTGATCACCTGACCATGGGGAGGCTGCAACAGTCGTAAGTGTGACAAGCGGTCCCAAGTCATGTTTTTCACCACCCTAGTAACTTTGAGCGGTCACTAAATGAACCGTTATAAGTCGAGGACTACCTGTCAACGTAGTTGACAAACCCAACCAAAGCAAGCACATTCGAGATCTTCTGATGTTTGAATGCAAAACTTTATTGAGCACATC